>CALZFC010000104.1:762500-767500 GCA_945643635.1 Allodiplogaster sudhausi
ACCATGCTACTACACGAAGAAATAGCGCGAGATCACTGGAGAGGCACAGAGATGCAAAGCATATGGAATCAAGAAGAGTGTGAGAAAGCGGGAGAAAGAAAGATAGAGAGAGGGAGAGAGAGACAAAGATAGAGATAGAGAGAGAGAGAAACCAAGAAGCAGAGCGAATCGCCACCTTGCTTGGGAAAGGGACAAAGGCACTCGCTCATTATTTGGATGGTTGGCGGGAGCCTTGGAGAAGAAGAGAGAAGCCTAGCCACTCTCTCTCTCTCTCTCTCTCTCTCTCTCTCTCTCTCTCTTCATTCTATGATGGCTCCGATGTTCATTCTCTCCTGAGAACATCTTGTCTGAGCGTTTTTATAGTTGGATTATTTTTTTCTGACATTTCTATTTAATTAGGTTTTTTAAACATTTCAACTTGATTAACAAAAAAAAAAGAAGAATCATCCCGCATACTTTTCCTTCTCTCTTTCACTCTCCTGGTAAATGCAAACGTACATATGTTGCCATTTCCGCCCCTCGTCCCCCCTCTTAGACGGAAAGTTCAAATTGCCTCGAACCATGCTTCTCTGCCCTCTTCGCCAGACAACTGCCTCATGGCCAATGGCCAATTGATGCACTCTCTTTCTTCTTTCCGCTCACTTTTGGCTAGCGGCAAAAATCATTTGACATCTTCAGTCAGGCATTTCTTTTAATTTATACTTTCTCGGCGCGTGATTATCTAATAGATTCATCTGCTTCTTCTTTTCCGAACCGTTATTTGTCAGGAAAAAAACTAATTTATCATTTCGCCAAATGGATTCGTTGCAACGACCGTAGTAGTAATTTGAAGTGGCGCCCTCTGAAGGAAATTTGAATGAAGAAGGGAGGAAGAATAGAAGAAGATTGAAATGTGAAAGAAAGCAATTGCTGCTAATTTACGGTCCACGACAAGAAGAAGTAGAAGGGAAGGAAGGGCATTCTTGCTGTTACTGCTTAGCTGGTGGCCGGCGCTTTTCATCATCTTCTTATTCATCTTTCTCTCTCTCTAGCTCTCTCTCTCTCTCTCTTTCTCACACTCTCCTTTCTTTTTTATTATCTTCTCTCTCTTTTTCTCACTCTCTCACCTGCTTCCTCCTCTCGGTCCGGTGGGCCCGTGTCGTGATGCAATCTACCGTTAGCCGATTCCATTCATCTCGTTCCGGCTCAAATCTCTCTCTCTTTCTCTGTTTCACTCTCTCTCCCCCTCTCTCTCTCTTTCTTGCATGTCATAATCGGATCGTCTATGCCAGGTTTAGCTCCGATGGCGATTTGTAGGCGGAGCTTAGACAGGCCTCGCAAGTGAATCACCCCCCGTGGCCCGCCAAGCCTCTCTCTTCCTCTCTCTTTCTTTCTCTCTCTCTCTCTCTTCCTATCTCTCTCTCACTCTCTTTCTCTCACGTTCTCTCTCTCTCCCTCAGTCATTCACGCTCTCTGCTTCTCTCACTCTCGTCCTCTCAAACCCTCTCCTCCTTCGCTCTCTTATCTCATCGCGTAGCACAAGATGCCCATGGTCACCGGTTGCAAACCCTTCTCTTCTCTTCCTTTCTCAGCCAATCTTCTTCACTACACCTTTCTCCTCTTCTTTTCCACTTCTTTTTTTATATTTCTGGCCATTTCACTCTTTCCTTTTTCTCTTTTCTATTTCCTTTTCTGTCAACATCTACTTTCCTTTTGTTTTTGTATTACTTTCTCTCTGTTAGATACATGTAATTAATTTTTGTAATATCTTTTCAAATCAACGAACCGTATTTACATCCTGCATCATCTACACATTTGTAATGGTGGATATAATTAGTGTGACCGTATTCATTTCCGCGCATTTGTCTCAATTGAAGCACACAGAATACACATGATGATCACAATGACGCCTCATTGTCAGGACCGGAAATGAAAACTCTAAGATCACCACTAGGAAGGCGATCATGGAAAGTGAGATAGAAGAGAGAGAAAGGGAGAGAGAGAGAAGAGGGAGAAAGAGAGAGAGAGAGAGAAGAGAACGAAAAGAGAAAGAGAGAAAGTGAGAGAATAAAACACATCTTCTATGCGTTGCCCCCTGGAGCCGGTCCGCGGCATCGAATGCAATTGATCTTAGCCATAGAATTCGGCCAACAATGCCATCTTATATACTTTCCGGCCAGATCTATTGGGTTTTCCTTTCTCTCTCTCCCTCTCTCTCCTCCATCTTTCTTTTTTCTCTCTCCCTCTCTTTCATCTTTCTTCTCTGTTTCCTTCACTCTCTCCCACTGTTTCCTTTTGTCTCTCTCTCCCCTCTCTCTCTCTTTCTAACCCGCGTCTGCTATCTCGCCATTGGAAACTCTAAATCATTTCTTGTTCTGCGATCTAAAGTATGTAATATCATAAATCACTTCAAATTATGCAATAATTATAGGAAAAAAAAGTCTGCTAGCAATAACCCGCTGAGGCTGCCGCGTTGTCCTTTTTGACCAATGATCTTTGACGCTTTTCGTGCCTCCGGTATGGCATTGGAAAAAAGGGATGATAGTTCCGGGTTTGGGAGCAGGCGCTTATGTGTGTTATTGGCCTTGGCCTTGACGAACTGGCAGAAGAGAGGGCGAAGTAGGAAAAAGGGTGCTTATGTTAGGCGACAATTGTCCAAAAGGATTCAACAAAAGCACTTCCAAAGGAGAGAGAGAGGGGGGGGGGGGAAAGAGAGAGGGAAGAGGGAAAGTTAGACAGAGAAAGAGGCAGAAAGAATGAGCAGAAGTGAGACAGATCAAAAGTGACACTGGGGGAGTGCGAGAAGAGAAGGAAGGAAAGACAAAGGCAGCGTGGCAATGAGGGTTTGAAACGGAAAGACATTTCGGAAGACCAAGAAGCAGCGTTGATGAAAAAAGAACGGAGGGTGAACGAAACTTCGACCGAGATTAGGAGAGACTGTGGCGAGAAAGAAGAGGTAGAGAAGAGAGAGAGGGTGAGAGGAAAAAAGAGTTATCAATAGTTTTGAAGACAAGATAATTATAAATACAAGTAGACACTGCTCGTATGCATATGTATGCATGTCGCCCTTACTTCAATAGTATAATAGCCAAAAAGGATCAGCCTGTCTGTTAGGCCCCGTCGCCAGATTATTTGAAAGAGCCATGTACCGACTAATTCTACAGTAGGACATTAGCGCCTTTTTAAATGCGCGCCCGCAAACATTCTGGAACTTTGTTTTAGACAAAAGCTAATTGATCGATCCTCGTTCAAAAACAATATATTACTTATTCAGTGGACAGCTCCTTTAATGACACTGAATGGTAGAGAGATATGCACAGATGTTTGGTATGCGAATACTCTTCTCAGTAAGGTAAACTCTTCTCCGTTACCCTTTCTTTGTCTCAGCCGATTTGGCGGTTTTCCCAAGCACATTCTATCTTAGGTGATGCTCTCCGAGGAACACAACCTCTTCGCACGCATTCCACATTCCATTCCACAGTTTCTCTCTCTCTCTCTCTTTCTCTCTCTCTCTCTCTTTCATTCTCTCCTCTCCCTCTCTCTCTCTCTCTCTCTCTCTTCTCCCATAACCTACGGTCCTTCTTTTATGGCCGAGTCGCTTACTGATTGACAGGAGAATCTCTCCTCTCCTCAGCGAATTTCTTCGTTGTTGTCTGTCGGGCGAAAACTCCTTTGTTGCCGGTTGGAGACTGTCTGAATAACAGCACCCGAGATGGATCGGAGTGGGAGCGAGAGATGTGAGAGAGAGAAAGAGGAAGAGAAGGAGAAGGGATGATAGAAAGAGAGAGAGAGAGAGAGAGAGAGAGAGAGAAAAGGTGAAAGATGGAAGCGAGAAAGGGAGCGCAGGCACAGAAACCGCACGGATAAGCCTGCGATCGAGCCGAGGAAGACGCAGTCACGTGCGCGATCCATTTTTTTCCATTTCTCTCTGATTTCTCTCTCCCTCTCTCTCCCTCTCTGTCTCTCTCTCCGTCTCTCTCTCACTCTCTCTCTCTCCCTCTCCCTCTCTCTCCCTCGCTAAGATGAGTCAGAAGACCCAGAGAAAAGCCCTCCCCCGAGTAAGTCTTGGTTAATTGCATACTATCTCTCTTCGTGTGCAGGTGTCGTAACCGAGACAGTTCAGTGTGTGTAGTTCCCAAGAGGCCCCCGTTCCATTTGGCCCTCTGGTTTTGCCTCAAGAAGCTGAATTAGGTTCCCCCCCCCACTAGCTGGCCCTCTTCTCTGTCTCTCTCTCTCTATCCCATTTATTCTGCGATTTGGTTATCACACCTCTCTCAATTCCACAGGATGTTCTGAAGAATCATTTCATCGGCCAGATTTATCACTTTTTAATTAATAACATCCTCACGTAATGCTGTTTTCCCCTTCTATTTCTTATGGCCTGTTCTGGAATGCTTTAAAATTCCTTATTGTTAGACTGCTTGGCATTCTTGACTTTGCCGACTATAATAAGGCCTTTATCAGTGATCTCTCGCTATGGACGAGTGCCAGCTTGCGGAATGTGCATACAAGGCAGATACCAATTGATCTGGCTGGCAATATGGACGAGAGAGAGATAGAGAGAGAGTGAAAGAGATAGAGAAGGAGATAAGGCGAAGAGAACTATTGACACGAGAGAGAGAGAGAGGGCGACAGAGAAATAAAGACAGAGAGAGAGAGAGAGAGATAGATAGAGAGAGAGAGATAAAGTAAGAGATAGAAAGGGAAGCAAAGAGTCCTTGATGCCACGTCCTGAGCCACCCTCCGACCCCTCCTCCTTATCACTCGCCGTAACCCCGAGTCATGGACGTTCGCCTTCTTTGATCCTCGCCCTTTGTTGACTTTGCTGAATATGGCCGCCCTTCACTAGACTCTCTTCTAAATGTTAGTGCGAAACTTCCATAAGCGGCTTACGGCCACCAGAAGAAGAGACTGCGCACATGCGTTTATAGGGCCTTTCTATCTATCTCTCTCTTTCTCCTTCCCTCCCTCCCTCCTCCCTCTCTTTCTCTCTCTCTAACTCTCTCGCTCTCTCCCTCTCT
>CALZFC010000104.1:772500-817500 GCA_945643635.1 Allodiplogaster sudhausi
TCTTTCTGTACAGAAAATGCTAGCTCTTTTTGGCCTTGTATAATAATATTATTGTTGTTACTGTTGCCGCTCACAAATAGAAACAATAACAACAATGTGTAAGAGATCGCAGTCGAAGATCAGCTTATATTTTGAATAGTAATTAGCGATAACCGATCGGGATTTCTTGCAACGATAATCTAATCAAGTTGCCTACTGTTCTCATGCACATAAGTTTCATTCTAACCTGATGCATAAATGACCCCCTTTTGGTGTGTCTTAATGCTGCTTGACGCATTAGATTTTGCACAATCTCATTATTCTTCAATCTCGTGCTCTCTGTCTCTCGCTCCCTCTCTCTTTCTATCTCTCTCTTTCTATTTCTTTAATCATCTCTCCTTCCATGACTCTCTCTCTATTCTCTCTCTCTTTCTCTCTCTCTCTTTCTCTCTCTCGTCGCTCTCTTATCTTTCGCTCCCTATCTCCATCTATGCTCCTCTCTACGCCCCACCCAGCCGGCCTCGCCTGTTGTCATTTGCATAGCAGAGGCAGCAGAATGCTGCGTTGTGGAATGTGCTTGCGCAGCTCCCTATCAATTTCTCTCTCTATCTATCTCTCTCTCTCTCTCTCTCTCTCGATATCTTCCTGCTCAACCCTCTTCTCGTAGCTTTTTATCAACGTTTGAATTGTCATCTCCATTTCGCACTCTACGGCTTTCTCTCTCTCTCGCACTCTTCCTCACTATGTTCAATGCTCTCTCATCTTTCACTCTCTTTCTCTCCCTCCCTCACCTGTCCTCCAAATTCCTTGCACCGACCGAGATCAGTGCTGCTGCAGCATGCCATTTCGTCGGCGATTCCTTGACTCATACACTTTCAGTCATTCCGCTCTCTCTCCCGTTTCCTCTCTGTCTCTCTTCTCTCTCTCTCGTTTCCTCTCTCTCTCTTCTCTCTCTCCACGCCTCTAATCCTTCTCCATTTCCTCTTGACCTCACCACTGCTCATCTGACTCATCTCTCTTATCCTTCTCTTTGCCGCCGCTCTCCACCTTTAAAGGCACTTGAATCGTGTCCTTTTCGTTGTGGATTTATTTCGCTATTCATGATCATTGAGAGTATCGAAGTCTTAATCATGTTATAATCGTTTGTTAGCCGACGTTATCAGTATCTTTTTTAACCTATGTTTGACATCGCATAATGAAAGGGGTATTAATGTGTATCTGAAAATTCAATAATTACAGGCCACGACGTTGGAAGCGGAACAGGGAAGAGAGAGAGAGAGAGAGGCAGAGACGTGACAGCAGAGATGGCCGAGGAGTTCCTTGCTGAGCTTGAAGCGTGCGCGCTGCCGCCACAGCCGAAAAAGTGGGAGAAATTACGATAATAAAATTTTCTCTAATTTATATTATTTTTAAGCTATTATTGTTGTAATTTTTTATTTTATTTAATCGGTGGTAACTTTAAATTTATGTAGCGTTATTGCGTGATAAATTTTTTTAACATTTTCTCTATGATTATATTTTGCAGACTCTTCGACGATGACGTCGAGAATGATCGTGGACGCGGCGGCGTCGGTGAAACGGTGTCAGCCACTCCCGCGGCGCCCGCCTTCGCCGCCAACATCGAGCTGGGCCGACGAATCAACAACATCAACATCGACAAGCAAAAGGTTCGGCCATTTCTCACGTCACGCAGCATTTTCCTCGTGTATTTTTCTAAATATTTATTTTCGTTTTATTACCTAGAATTTATTTATTAGTATTTATTCAGTGCATTAAGAATGCTGTATGCTAACAACTAAACAAACATTCCACTTGTGACTGAGAATTCGCTCATAGCAAACAAGATTTTAGAGAGAGGTTCAAGCTGATTTCGACAATGATCACATTAAATATGTACATATGTATGTACATTGATGCATCTTTAAACAAAACCCAAGAAGTTTGTGGGTTGACCGGGGGGCAGAGGACCTTTCTTTTTCGTCCCCGGCCATTCCTGGCCCCCAAGGCTCGCGTTTCATGATTGAATGCGTCATTGGATGACGTCATCTAAATGACACATCTGCGCGTTCTTCCGTGCATTGCGTGTGACTCACACGTTCTGTTCCTGTCCACTGCGCTTCCTTCTCCCTCATGGTTTCCGTGTCTCGGAACGAAAGAAACTCGTTGCGACTCACGTCCATGTTCTGCGAATGTCACACGGAAATCTTTCTCCTTGCGTCCTGACTCTCTCTCTCTCTCTCTCTCTCTCTCTCTCTCTATTTCGGTCTCTCTCTCTCTCTGTCTGTATCTCTCCTTTTCTAGCTCATTTTCTCCATTTATCTCGTTTCTCAATCTCCGTCCTTCTGTTAACTTACACTCCCCTTATCAGTGATGGCATGAAGGGGATGAAGCTTACGCTTGCATCTTTGTTATCAACTTTTAGATAGAATGATATACATAGAAAAAAGGTTTAAATATTTTTGGATATGGATTCTTTTATCTGTTCACCACAAGTACTATTATACCTTTGTGTATTGTCCACTCTCAAAATACGCTTTTCAAGCCACCAGAGAGGTTTCTGTGTGTACTCATCAAAGTGAGTCTCCTCGCTCACTCAAAGCACTTTCAAGCATCGCTCAAGGTGTCTGAAGGAGAGAGTGAAAGAGGGACAGAGACGAGCGAGAGCGTGAGAGAGAAAGAGAGAAAGAGAGAGAGAGAGAGAAAGAGAGAGAGAAAAAGAGAGAGAGAAAGAGAGAGAGAGAGAGAGAGAGAGAGAAAGGCCCTTCTCGTCTTCTCTGATCGGAAGCCGTCACTACTGCGAGAGCGCGTGAAGGAAGAAGAGTTTGCATGTTTGCACTGTATCATCATCGCCCATTGGAAGCATTTCATACCTCTCTCTCTCTCTCTCTCTCTCTCTCTCTCACTCCCCCCTCCTCTCTGTCCTTCCATCTCTCCCCCTCTCCTTCTCTCTCTCTCGCTCAATCTCCTTCTATCTCTCTCTCTGCCTCTCTTTCACCCAATATATGTAATTCTCTCGCTTTCACTCATCATAGTAGCATCTGCCTAAAAGCGTGGGCGTTGACCATCGAAAGCGGAAAGAAGGTAGAAGATGCGAGGTGCCCTCTGTGGTCCAATGATAGAAAGTGAGACAAAAAGAGAGAGAGAGAGAGGACGAAGTAAAAAAAATCAAGCTTACCTGGACAGTCAGTGTGACGCTCTCCCATTCGGTTGAAACTTGGGCATCCCCGTCACGGTCGGTGGTTTGCGATACGAACAGTTCTGCTTTGGGGATTTACGACATTGAAATAGTCGCCGATAACTCTTCTCATGTATCAAGTAAACGGGCAAATTCTAGCTTTCTTAGTTTTGAGTAAATACTCTCTTACCTAAACAATAATCACTAATTGTAAGCTATTTCATCTTAAGAAATACATCAGTAATTTATTTAAGAGCGCCATTTTTGGTGTGGATAATTATTCTTTCCAGAAGATGAACAAGAGTTCCCTCATCGTGCCGTCGTCAGCCGGAATGGTCTCACTCGGAAGGCGGCCACCGCACGAGCAGCGCGGCGAGCTCATCAGTCGGGACGAAGTGCAGAACTGGAAGGCGCAGGTCCTGCCTTACAATTAGCAAAAAACAGCGTTTGAATTCCCGCTTTTTTTAAATTCACGACCTCGAATTCTTGCTCTTTTCCTACATATATACAAAATCGTGTAAAATTTCATGAAATTCCACTCAGGTGCTGTCGTCGAATCGGCCGCGAAACCAATGGGGCGGTCTCAGCAATTCCGAGGCTGCACTCGCGGAGAGCAGGTGCTTATCTTTTTCTAATATATGCATATACGTATATAAAGTTTTTTTGTGAGAAATACAATGACATATTTTGTGATATTTTCTCAGACAATACGCTCGCTCCCTGGCTGCCCTCAATGCTCCTCCAGAACCGATCGAAATTCGCACTGAGGGAGTCGATTCAGTGGTTGGTAGCTTGACATTTTATTGCACTTTTATCGATCGCTCGACAATGAAATTATTGATTGATTCAAACTTGTTTATTCTATAATTTTTCAACGAATAATGCAAATTTTAACCTTTCAGCGATGCTTCTCCGGCAGTGACGAGGACGTCTTCCCTTCGCCGCCACAGGAGCACGAGCATCAACGGCATCGTCAACCGCATGGAAGCAGACTTGCGCTGTTTAGCGGCTCGTCGCTAAAGCCCGCAAGTTCGACGTCCGCTGCCGTCACGCCCCCCGAGTCGGACAAGTACTCCGATTACTCGTCCGCCTCCTCTAATAAGTCATCAGCGTCGCCGCCGCAGACATCGCCGAACCCGCTGGACTACTCGGTTTGATAGGATTCATAGGATGAATATGTATGTATGTATATATATTCATGATGTAAAATTGGGACGCTGAAGTTTCATTTGCCTAAATAAAAACTAGAGGCGAGTAGTCATTAGGCGAATAATTGTCCATCTTCAGCTGTCCGCCTCTGCTTATCACCGTCCATCCGATCTCTATCGGACGGCTCCAGCTGAAGTCTACCGCTCGGCCGCGGGCGCCAAGCCGGCGCCTCCGCCTGTCGCTAAGAAGACGGTGAGCTTGGCGGCGGCCGCGGGCGCCAAGCAATCGCAGCAACGTCCGCTGCCCTATCACACGTCGCTGCGCAGTCAGACGCGCACGTCGAACAGCGACAACTTCAACCCGCTCAAAGTGCCCGTCGACCCCTTCGGCTACGTCTGGCAGCCGAGCACGTCCAAGACCGAAGAGGTCGCCGTTGACCCCAACGACCCGGCCGCCAGAGGCGTCTTCAGGGTCGTTGAGCACCCGCCAGCCGACTCCTCGAAGAAGCCGGCGGCCGACAACAGAAAGTCGACCGAGGAAGCATACGGTAGCTCCTTGTCCAACTACAGCAAGCTCGTATCGCCCGAGGCCTTCCGCGGTGTCTCTTCGACCACGCCCCCTCTCATGACGTCATCTCCAAAGAACGCACCGAAAAACGCTGCGTTCTCGCCGACATTCTCGAATTCGAGCAGGTTTGGGGCTTTTGAAATTAAATAACAATTATTAAATACACATGTATATAGAAAAACGAATTATATAAGTCAAAATAAAAATAAATTGCAGACAACCATCCGAGGCGTCGTCGGTGCCAAGCTCGGTGGACGAAGCTCGCCGGCGGCAGCGATGGCGCGAGCTCGCGGACGCTGCCGACGACGCGGACCGCGCCTTCGCCGAGAGACGCGCGCGGCTTCAGGCGGCGCCTGCCTCCGCAGGCGTCCGCGGAAGCACCGCCGTCTCTGGCGCTCCTCCGCCAGCCATGCGCTCCGTTGTGCCCATTGCTATTGGTGCACAATTAAAATTTATTAAGCTTCTCAATTTATATTTTTTCCAAATTAATTTATTCTGTATTCATCTTATAAATATTATATATTATTTAGAGATTATTAGTTATTAAAAAAAAATCTCCCCTGACACAGGTGACTGCGCGCTGTGCCACCGGCCACTGACCGATTCCGACGACACGGTCACGACGGAAAGCGACGGACGAAGCTTCCACGACGCGTGCTTCGCCTGCAGCGTCGGCCGGAGACAACTACGGTAAGGAAGCAGCCGTAGTCTTTGAGTGGAGCACTGTATTCTCTATCAAGGAATTGGTCATGGGAGGAAAAAAAAGTGCACCGTTAACTATCAACTATTAACCGTCTTTTCCTCACATCAGCTCCTAATTTGGTTTAGTTCGTTCAGAGTATTTTCATATAACGTAGAAAAAAATAAAATAAATAATAATCAAAAATATGATGCTTAACAGCGACCGCCACTATCACTCGGCCAAGGGCCGGCTCTTCTGCGAGGAGGACTTCGAGTACACGGGCCGGCAGAAGACCACCGAGAAGTGCGCCAAGTGCGGCCATCCAATCGTTGACACGGTTAGCACATAAAAACTAGTCTAATTTAGAATGTAATATGTGAATTTAAAAATGGGATTACTTGGTTTTTTTTATTATTTCTATGAATTTATTTTCAAGGTCCTACAAGCTCTCGGCCGCTACTTTCACCCGGCGTGTTTCCGATGCATAAAGTGTCGCGTCTGCCTGGACGGCATTCCTTTCGCACTCGACAGCAAGGGAGAGGTACATAAACATGCTAGGGAGTGCTCAAATTCGGAGACCATTCATCGTGCCCGTTCCATGTGGGAAGGAAATATTAACCGAGTTTAAGTAAAAGAAGAAGAAGAAAAAATATATGTACATTAAAAGACATCACTTGTAAGGTGTACTGCATGGCGGACTACCACGCGTTGTACGCGCCGCGCTGCGCCGCGTGCACGGCGGCCATTCTGCCGGACGCGAAGACGGGCGAGACCGTGCGCGTCGTCGCCATCAACAACGACTACCACGTCGAGTGCTACGTCTGCGAGGTTCGCTCTTTTCTTTCTTCTACTTTGCTTTGGTTTTTCAATCCGCACCTTTCATAGAATAAATAAATTTTTATTCATCTAGATACACTTGACACTTTTCTTTGAAGATTAAAAAATTTATGCGAAAATTTTCTTATTAGCATCACGATTAAACGAAAAATCTACATCATAAAATTTTTTAAATATTAATATTTAAAAATGTAAAAGTTCAGGGCTGCAAAGTGCGCCTGACGGACGAGTCGACGAGCCGATGCTTCCCGCTCGGTCGGCATCTTCTCTGCTATGACTGCCACGTTGTCTGGCGGCGCACCGGCGGCGACTCGCAGAAGATCACTGATCTATGATCTTTGATCTCTTACAGAGTCCTGGCACAGTGCCAGCACAGATTAATCAATCAATCGAACCAATTAACTACTTCTACTCTTCTATTCTATCATTTCTAATGCGTGCTACTTTCATGGCAAACCTAACCTACATACATATCTATTTATGTTATCGTTAATGTCGACCTATTCTCGCAATGACAAGAGGACACTGCCGCAATAAAGCTGCTCAACTTCTCTTATCTCGAAATAAGAGAGAGAAAGAGAAGAGCACACGACTCTGTGAGCTCCCTATCAGAAAATATCGAATATTTTTATTAGCTCGTTTGTTTCCTCTTATTTTTAAGCTCAATATCACTGCTCCAATAGTCATCAATTCTTTGTCATATATTTTCAAAATTTAATTTACCTAATTAAAGATTAAAGAAAACTTATCCTCATACTTTAGCGGATTTCTTTGGTTTGTTCTTCTTTCTCATTCGGACCTCTAACCGAACCCTATACTATGAATTTTATTGCTTATTAGAAACAATTTTATTTCACCATTTATCCTTTAAAAATTCTATGTAGCGTCGCGTTCTTTCCGTGCTTTATTTGCAATCAAATAACCTCTCACAATCTATCCCGATGTTGCAAGCCCACTCAGTCTCTTCATTTTCTAGTTCTTTATGATTGCATTTCCGTTAAACTATCATTTATGCCATAATGTTCATTGATAAACTGCTATTCCTGTTGTGCAGTCTCAAAATTCTCAAATATGAACGGGTAAAAGAAACTTTAATGGACATGAATCTTGCTGCTGTTATGGCGCGAAATGCAAGAGAGAACGACCATTTTCTTGAGCTCGTAAATTTTTGACTAATTGGGCAAAACAATTTCATTATTATTTTTAAATATAATCCCAGCAAAACACTAGTTTTCTGTTACAGTATGTGTAAAATGAATCTACACAAAAATATCTATGACGATTTTTCTGACAAGTTTCATTTTAACCACATGTTTAACCACTTTTATTCATTTTTATTTTTCTGCGCACTTCATCTATTTTATGGCACGGGTGGGATGAAGCGAATAGTTGCTAACAATAAGAAAGAGGATGTTTTTATGAAGAAGATCCGCACAAATTGCGTCGGGAGCAATATTACTCGATATCTCTCTCTCTCTCTCTCTCTCGTATACTACCGTTCACATTCCTTTGGACAATGAGCTCCAGATGACCGTCCTCTAATTGAGTAATGAGGCATGAGGGCCGGCCGAATTGAGTACTGGACCATGTCCGCTTGAGCAGTTGCAGTGTCCAAGTGTCCTCCATGGATACTCGGCTGCTCTCATAGACAGAGCCATCTACACTTCATTGTTGTGCATAAGCGACGTCAACTCCATTTATTATCACCTCTGGTAAGTTTTTATCTTTGGATGACTGGTGATGGAGGGCGAACTCATGGGGGAGGCCAGGGATAATGACCATTTGGGAAGAAAAAGAAAGGAAACAATGCCAAATTTGTGTTTATAAATTAAATTTTTCCACATTTTAGTCACTGGCCCGTGGGATGCTAACCATGATGAAAACCATTCTAATATTCTAAGAATGAATTTTTTTATTTTTTTCAGTTCTCGAAATGAATTGGACAAATCAAAGCCGATCCAACGCAGCAAAAACAGGTGTAAATGCTAATTATACGACGACAATAGGAAGAAAAAAGGACTCAATGGTACATTCAAACAGACTAAAGCTTTATGTTGTTTCATGATACTCATTAAAAGTTCAATCATTTTAGACGACGGAAGAGATGGAAACAGGTCTAACCTTCATCTAAGAAGATATCAATCAAAACGTTGTGCAAGAGACGGTTGATAACTCAACAGTCACGGAAGGACAAGAAGCACTACTCAATTGCATTTGTTTGCGATGGACTCCACTGTTGCACCATAGTATCGAATCATCAGCGAAATGTAGTAATCGTCACTAGAAGCCGTGCTTGTTATGAGCGTCTCAGCGCAACGAACGAGGCATGCGACAGAATATGCCGTCATTGCAAGGAAAACCACAACCACGCTCTTTGGCCATTTAAAATGTCACTCTCGTATACTATAACATTTTTAAAAATCTAATTTTAAGTCCTTTGTAATTTTTAATGCATAAGTTAAACCAACTCGCTAACAAATACCCCATAACATGCTCGCATATTTTTATATGATGTGCTTTTGTTCGCATTATTTTTTTTTGTAAAATAATAATCTTTTGTAATCTTTCCAATTTCTCAATGATGTTTCCTTCTCATATAAACAAGTCAAGAAAATCTTTTTCAACAATAACAGAAAAAAAATAAAATAAAAGTTAGGCGGAGGATATCGGAGATTAATCTGTTCTCTAATCACAATCACTAGTCTAATCAACGGGGAGTCACAAGTTCCTTCCGCTCTCTCTCTCTCTCTCTCTCTCTCTCTCTCTCTCTGTCTGTCTTTCTATCTTTCCCATCTCTCTCTCTCTCTCTGTTTGTCTCTCTCTCTATCTCCACCCTCCCTCCCTCTCTCTGTCTTTCTATCTCTCCCATCTCTCTCTCTGTTTGTCTCTCTCTCTCTCTATCTCCACCCTCCCTCCCTCTCTCTCTGTCTTTCTGTCTCTCCCCTCTCTCTCTGTTTGTCTCTCTCTCTCCCTTGCCGCCTCAAGGCACAGCCCACACAACGGGAAGAGACAGATTTGGGCATAGCAAACGGTTGCTTTTTTCCCGGTTTACCCGGAATCGTTTGACCCGATCCCTCTCAATCTTAGAATGCCCTACAATACTAACTTTCGCGTACCCTTGTCATTAATTTTTAATAACGCATGCACCAGAATAAGCTCCAGATGATGTTCCTCTAATTGAGTAATGAGGGGAGTGGGCCGCTCTAATTGGGTAGTGACAATCTCCAAGTGAACAGTTGCTCGGAAGTCTCAGTGTCAAAGTGTCTCCTCGAATACTCGGCAGCTCTCATAGACAGAGCCATCTACACTTCTTCGTTACATAAACTACACAATCTACAGCTTCTCATTCTCGATATCTGGTAAGCCTGTATCTTTGAAATGACTGGTGAAGGAAGGTGAGGTTATAGGGAGCCCCCAGGAGAATAACACTGTAGGAAACCATTCGACTTTCCAAAAAGTTTCTATTATTGGTTTATAAATTTATTTAGCTGTCGTCGTATGATGTGTACATAATCAGCGACAAATATTTATTATCTAAAGCCAATTGAAAACTGATTGAAACGCATTCAGGATTGATAGATTAATTTCACTTTTTAGAAAAGCAGGGGAAGGGCGCTCATGGTCAGCCTAACAAGTGGGGATAGTTGACTCGCTCATCGAGTCGATTTCTATTCTCGATCAACGACTCGCCCGCTTCCAGATCCTAAACCAACGGTTCGTTGCCTACAACTCTGATGGCAAGCTTTCCCCGACATCAAGCTATGTTTGTATTTCAAGCCAGATCCCCGTAAACCTTTCGGTGTCGTTTGCAAGGCCTCTCTCCAAATCTCTCTTGTTCTCTGCCTCCAGGGGGGGGGGCGCGCTCTCTCTCACACTCTCAATCTCCCATATTCTCCCTCTTACTCTCTCTCTCTCTCTCTCTTTCACTCTTTCCCTATCTTGGTCTTGCTCTCATACTTCCTTGCTCTCTCCGTCTTGTACTCTCTGCAAGTCATTCGCTCTCTCCACACTTATCTAGAAAAATTCATCGTTCGCACCATAAAAAAATTTAACACACGACATTTAAACCATTGACTAGTTCCTGACTAGGTCATGAAGACAAACGTTATATCAATTGACTTTCTAATACATAGAATGTTTAGATGGATGCACGCTCGATTCTCCTGCGTCTTGGAAAGGCTTACATCCATCTCTCGAGTGGAGCAAAGTGAGCGATACCATTGTGCTTGTTATTCTTTACCACAACACATCTACCATGTAAATGAATTATTTAGGCCATCCAGATTCGTCGTTATTCGCGAGACTTCGAGCTGCAGGGGTACAACGCACCTCCGAACAAGAAGTTGTTTGTTACTCATTTATAAAATAATTGAAAAAGAAACAATTTTATTGCCTTCAATTTTCTAGTTACACTGAAAGCTATAAAATAGTTTACTCTGACCATATCGGAAGATCATAGTCATGAGTGCATCCATCCAAGCAACATTACGATTCATGTGTGCATGGAAGATTGGCGATTTTTGCATAAACAATCCCTAGCAAACATATGAATCTCACTCTACGTTTCTCTTAATAAGATAGTGAAAATCTTAATAGGCGAACTCCAACAACACCATCGACAATCGGCCAATCGTGGAAGTCTTGGACTGCTATGACATGGACATCATTTTGGTCGGCGTCTTCGCTGAAGTAGACGAAATTCATCCTAAATCCCCTAGGGGAATTGAACCGGTTTTTGTATGTTGTGGTTATGGGGACATATTATCTTATTTTAAGTATCTTATACATTAAATTCAGTCTCCTGATTGTAGGGATTTATTTTCTTATTTGAAGAATTTGCTTGCTCCAAATGTTGTAAGAATTGTTTTGACTGTTATTTGAGATGCCTTTGAGAATGGATTAATTGCTCTGTTCCAAAGAGACAGTGATGATGACATACAGCTTAATTTATCGATCGGCAGAAACTGCTAAATCAACGGTGAAAGAGTCTTAGACACAGTGATTTTTCAATCTCTCTCCATTTCATGTTTCCTCCATTTCTCTCGCAATTAGTCCCACTACTTCTTTTTATCCCTCTCTATCTCTCTCCCTCTGTCTCTCACTCTCTTTCTCTCTCGTTTTCTCTCTCCGTTTCCGTATCTCTCTGTCTCCCTGTCTCTCTCTCCCTCTGTCTCTGCCTCTATCTTTCTCTCTCAATCTATCTCTCTCTCTCTCTCTCCCTCTGTCTCTGCCTCTCTCTTTCTCTCTCGCTTTCTCACCTCTCTCTGTCTCTGTATCACTCTCTCTCTATCTCTATCTCTCTATCTCTCTCTCTCCCTCTCTCTATGTTTCTTCTCTCTTCAATCTATTTGCTGCGAATCGATACCAAGGATGTATTTGAGGTTATTAATTCGAATGATGAGAGAGTTAGAGGGAGTACTAAATGAACTGTGACCGTGGTTCACAGCAAGAATGAACAGCGAGATGAAGAACACGCTTCAGCATTGCGCAAAACACTGTGGAAAATTGTAGTAAAAAAAACACAATTTTAAAGAAACCTTGTCCTCTTGAGTACATCCTAGTGTTCTGCTCTCTCTCTCTCTCTCTTTCTCTCTCTTTTTCGCCCTATCTCGTTCTCCGTCTCTCTCTCACTCTCTCTCTCTCTTTCTCTCTCTCTCTCTTTCTCTCTGTCTTCCTCGCTCTTTTGTTCGTCGTTTTGTGTGGCCAGGGTGTCCCCTGGTTCTCGACAAGCTGGCGGACTCTCAACAAGACTCCACGACCCGACCGGCCCCTCTTCACTCTTACAACCCAAAATAAACTGTGAGGACTACGAAGCGAGTAACAAAAAAAATAAAGTTTATCACTTTAAATAAGGGAAACCAAGCAATGGATTATATAGATATAAATAAACCGAGAACCCCACTCACATACAACAGTCGCTGCGATCCTCCTACGCCTCCCTCGGGCGCCTCTACCACGAACTGGAGCCTTCTCCCCACACACGAGCCGTTGGGCGGTCGACCAGCCGCTCCGATGCTCGGGCCTCTCCCAGACTAACTACTGCTGTCCAAAAAAAACCCGCCTTGCCGGATCAAAACAAGGGAGAGGGCCAAAGTGCTAAATGCTCTACCCCAGTAGCAATGCAACTTCTGGCACGCAAGAAATATAACGAATAACTATGCATTATAATATTCACACTACAATAGCACACTATAACTATACAGTACCTAGATCTACACAATGTAAAACGATAAAAGGGGAAAGGGCAAGGCTGAAGACGACGAGATGAAGGGGAACAAGGGAAAGGGTATGGGAAGATGGGGGAAAAAAAAGGAAAAGAGAGAGGGGAAAAAGCCCTCTCTCTACATCCCCCCCTTCTCCAATAGAGTCGCCCCGACTCTAATAGGGACGGAAGAAGGACGACCCGCCGCCACGGAAGCCTCCACGTCCGCGTCCTCTACCGAATCCTCTGAAGTCGCCTCTGCCGTATTTGCGTTCACCGAAAGGACGCCCACGAAATCCCCTCACCGCGCGATCTTCTCGACCGGATTCTTTCAAGAAATCTAGGTCCACTCCAATCGCTCGAGCCACCTCCTTGATGTATCGCAGAGCACACCATTCCTTGATTTCTTGATTCCTTTTCCGGGTGCCATGCAGCAGGTATGCGGGCACCGTTGATCCAAACGCCGGTGTCTTGGTGTTTACCACTGTCAGTCTCTTTCCTTCCCAGTCCACATAAGCCAGTGTCTCCATCTCCTCCTGTTCGCCTTTGCTTATGTCCTCTGGTGGCATATCCGGGCAGACAATGATCTCTGCTTTGGCCTCTTCTGCTAGCTCGTTCAATCTTCTCAGCTGGGCAGCCATCTTCTTTCCCACTCCTCCACTCCATTCCCAGTCCTTGTCTTCCTCCCAAGCAATTACAATGAAGACGACACGCGTTTTGAGTTGCTGAAGATGTCTCAGCACTTCCAGTAGCTCGGCTGCTCCGTGGTATGGGATACATGTCCCATCTCTCCGCTGCTCCAGTGCTCTCTTCCAGGGGTTCGGCACGAGCCACGCCACCGTACCAGTCCACTCAGTCGGGTACTGCTTCCTGTAAACAATATTCATTCCTCTCTGCATTCGTTTTCTCCTTTTCTGCTTTTTCTCCCCTTCTTCACTCTTATTTTCTTCCCGTCTAACCATTTTCAATTGATCGAATGGAATCACTAGTTCGTTTTTTCCATTTTCTTCTTTCACCTTAGCCGAGTTTTCGCTCACATCCAACACTCGGAACGGTCCTTGCCATGGGCTAGTCAGCTTAGGAAATGCGGCGGTTCTTTTCTCTGCAGGTACCATCACAAGAACCCGATCCCCTACTTTTGGGTATTGTCTCCCTGCAATTCCATTCCTATCATTGTATTCCTTCTTCATTTTCTCAGCCGCTTTCTCGTTATTCTTCCTCGCCTGTTCATGCGCAATTCGCAGTCCATCTAGCATTCGCGCCTTATACTCGTCTACGTCAACTCCAACATTTTCTTGTTCTCCTAGACTCTCTCCCAAAGGGCGGGGATTCCTACCATGTACCAGAAAGAATGGTGTTTCCCCGGTGCTCGAATGGGGGATGGTGTTATAACCGAAAACAATGAAAGGCAGCAGTTCATCCCACCTTTCAGGTTCTCTCACTTTCTTCTGCATTTGTCGGATAATAGTCTGGTTGAACCTCTCGACGGTTCCATTCTCCCGAGGGTTATATCCCTTCGTCACTATTTGCTCTATTCCCATTTTTGCAAGCAACTCTTCCATGATTCTGTTAACGAATTCCCCTCCCTGGTCGGAAATGAGCGCCTTTGGCATCCGTCCATGCGCGATCCATCCAGACAGGAACTTTTCTGCTACTTCTCGCGCGCTTTTTGTCTCCATTGGGAGAGCTGCCCCGTACTTAGTGAAGTAATCGATGATTGACAGGATGTATCTATTCCCGGAAAGAGATGTTCCCACTTCCAAGATGTCAAATCCTACCAACTCGAATGGCTCAGAAGCAAGGATGGGATTGAGGGGTGGAACGAGCTTCTCTCTCACATTGAACTCTTCGCACACCCTACACTCTTTCACGTGCTCTTCTACGTCCTTTCTCATCTTCTCCCAATAGTATTCTTTCAACTTCTTCATTATTTTCTCTGCACTCCAGTGCCCACCGAATCTCCCTTCGTGCCACTGTCCTACCGTCTCTTTCCTCAATGTTTCAGGCACGAAGAATCTTTTGCCTCCTCGTGCTCCTTCTACTTGCAGGATACCTTTCTCTTCAGTCCAGCGCAAGCCCCTTTCTCGCACTGCCTGCTCTCTGCTTTCTCTCACTCTCTTCAGCATCTCGCTGCCTTTCTCGTCCTTCTCTGTCTCCTCTCTCCATCTCTTTCTCACCCCAACTAGCTGCACGCTCATGACTACCCGCTTCTCACCTTTTCTCTGCTCGTCTGCTTGGTACCCTACCCTCACCGAGTTCACCACTCTCTCAATCTCTACTCTCTTGCTATCCGATTGATCGATTGGCACTGGGCTTCTTGACAGGGCATCTGCGACATTATTCGCGGCACCTTTTACATACTCAATCTGCACGTCCGATGACTGAATCTCCAGTGCCCAGCGCAAAATTCTCGCTGAAACACTCTTGTTTCCGAACATGGCCTTCAGCGGCTGATGATCAGTGCGAACAATCACCCGAGTGCCAAAATAAAAAGGGCGGAACTTTCTAAGGGCGAACACAATAGCCAGAGCTTCCCCATCAGTGACATGGTAATTGCGTTCGGCTGCACTACACCTCTTGGAAGCAAAGTACAATGGGTGCAAGTAGCCATCTTCTCCTTCCTGTGAGAGAACAGCACCCATCGCTTCCTTCGATGCATCTGTGTAGATGATGAAGGGACGCAGACCCCTCTTCGCAGCATCTACATCTGGTTGTGCGAGAACGGGACCCGAAGAAAGCGCATTTTTCATTTCCCCGAATGCTCTTTCTTCCTGTTCACCCCAAGTCCATGCCACTTTCTCGCTTGTCAGTCTAGTTAAAGGAGTTGCCTTCTGTGCGAAACAGTGTACAAACTTCCTATAGTAACTGCACATCCCCAGGAAGCACTTCAACTCCTTTCTGTCACTCGGTTGCTTCTGCTGTCTAATCTTCTCTACTTTGGCTGCATCCATCTGGACTCCTGCTACCGTAATTCTATGCCCCAAATATTCCGCTTCCCGTTGCGCCAGCACACACTTCTGTGCTTTGAGTTTCAACCCGCTCTCTCGCAAAGCCCGGAACACTTTCTCCAACTCGGCAGCATGCTCCTCCTCGCTTTCAGTAGCGATGAGAATGTCGTCAATATACACGTGAACCTTTTCGCCAAGCACGTTCCTAAGTACTCTCTCCATCACTCTTTGGAATGTGGCAGGGGAAGTTGACAGTCCAAAAGGCAAAACATTCCACTCGTAAAGTCCATTCATGGTTGCGAAAGCCGTTTTTTCCTTGCTACTCTCTTCCAAGGGGATTTGCCAATACCCACTCAAAAGATCCAGAGTCGAGAACCATTGCTTTCCCTTCAATTTCTGCAAGGTCATGTCAATGGAAGGGAGCGGGTAAGCATCCATCTTAATGCGCGCGTTCAACTTTCTATAGTCAACACAAAGCCGCAGTGATTTGTCCTTTTTCAATGCAATTACCAGAGGGGACGACCAGGGAGAAGCACTATCGCGGATGATTCCCCTCTCCTTCATCTCGTCCAGCTTCGACTTCACTTCTGATTGCAGCCCGAGTGGCACCGGTCGCTGCTTAATCTTGATGGGAGCGGTATCTCCCGTGTCCACATAGTGTTCTACTAAAGTGGTTCTTCCCATCTCTTCCTCACTCAATGCAAAGACATCTTGGAACTGCTCCACCACTTGTCTGCACCTCTCACTCCCAACTGTTCCATTCTTCTGCAACGCTTCTATAACCGTTTGGCCACGCTCCCCACTCTCTCTCTCCCTGCTCTGACTTAGCACCTTTTTCGCGCGTTCACTCTCACCTTCTTCCTCTCTCTCACCTAACAAGTTCTCACTTGGTACAAAGTCTGCTTCTACCCAGTTGCCAACTTGCTCGTTTTTCTTCAGTCTGATCGGGTGGTGGAAAGGGTTGAACACCGACAGTATTCTTCCTTCTCCTTTCTCACCTACTACCCCTTCGCTGAGACCATGAGTTGTCTCAACCAGCATGTTTCTGCTTCCACGCAGAGGAGATTTCAGTTGCACCTGAGCAGCCCCTAGAGAAGGAATGAACACACTATGCGACATAATAGCGGGCTCCCCCTCCTTCTCACACTCACTCCACCACCCATCCCGTTTTCCCCACATGGCAACCGTGTTCTGTCCCAGCAGAACTTCCCTACCATTCTGCACAACGTAGACGCCTATTCGCTCTCTCTCGCCTTCCATCTCCAGAGTGATCAGTGCCTTCGCAGTTATCTTCAGCTTGCTTGCTGCAGCATCCAAGACTTCCCCGTCTTTCGTCTTGCGCCACTCTACCGGTCCTTCCTGCTCAACTTTCTTCATCACTTCCACTGGTACAGTAGTCACTTCAGATCCGCAGTCCAAGATTGCTTCTACCGTAACCCCGTTCAGCTTCACTTTCACTCTGCTCAAGGGTTTCCAGAACAAGCGTTCTTCCTTGCTGGACTCCTTCTTTTCTACCCCCTCCTCTCTCGCTTCCACTTTCTCTGTTCCTTCTCTCTGCACAAAGTTCTGGCGGCGCGGTTTGGTACAGTAATGCTGGGAATGCCCCTGCTCCTGACAGTTGAAGCACTTCCCGAAGAATGGCTTCTTCTCTCCAGTCCCGCCATACTGATTCCCATTCCCCGTGCCTCCTGTCGCTCTCACTGGGGTTTGTTGCTGAGGGGTTGACTGTAAGGGAACACTGTCCGAGTTCGGTCTCTGCAGACTGCGCAGAGTATTCGAAATGCTCTCCGTCACCTTCTTCTGTTCGTCCGATCGCGGTTGGGGGTTGCTGTACTGCTGGGTACGGTAGTTCTCGTACTTTCTACCGTTGTCATATCTTCCCCTCTCACTCCGCATGCTTTCACCTGGCCACTCCTTCTTTCTCTCCCTTCTTCCTAGTCTCTCCCCTCGCTTTTGGAACATCTCCATTCTAATTGCCGCTTCTTTCACCTGAATGTACACCATTTCCTTTCTCGCGTGGTCCATTTCCCTCAGTAAGTCCTGATAGTCGCGCCAATGGGACAACTGAGCTACTAACTTCTTCGCCATAATGGGAGCCAAATGATCCTCGGGTAGCCCTGGGAATGCCTGTTCCGCTAATTGTTCCAAGTAGAGTACAAAAGTGGTCAGATTCTCCCCTTCTCTCATTCTCAGATTTTCCCACTTCGCTGTTGCCGAGTACTCTTGCATCAGACTATCGCCCCGGTATCGCTCCTTCATCTTCCTCACTATCACCGAATAGCTAAGCTTTCTTCCCCGGGTAACAGAGTCAAAGATCGCGCGGGCCTGTTTGCCAAGATGCTCCCTAAGTACAACTACCAACTTATCTTCCCCCAACAGGTCCTTATACTTGAGTTCCAGTCGATCGATGAACTCTGAAAATCCTCGCAACCCAAATCCATCTGTGAAAACGGGAACCGCCACTCTGGTCTGTAACCAAATTTACCAATGGCTTCGTCATTTCTTTTCTTATTATTTCCAATTTAGTTATTTCTACTTTATCCCTGGTGTCGGAGCCACCTGCTGCTCTCATACACAAGGCCAACTGTCGCCTTTTAGTGACCCACTGTCGTCACTTTCTTATTCCTTCTACTCCACTTCTTCCGTCGTCTCGTCGTCTGTCGTCGTCTCGCTCAGAGGTCGTTGTCTTCGGCCCCCATGTGGCCAGGGTGTCCCCTGGTTCTCGACAAGCTGGCGGACTCTCAACAAGACTCCACGACCCGACCGGCCCCTCTTCACTCTTACAACCCAAAATAAACTGTGAGGACTACGAAGCGAGTAACAAAAAAAATAAAGTTTATCACTTTAAATAAGGGAAACCAAGCAATGGATTATATAGATATAAATAAACCGAGAACCCCACTCACATACAACAGTCGCTGCGATCCTCCTACGCCTCCCTCGGGCGCCTCTACCACGAACTGGAGCCTTCTCCCCACACACGAGCCGTTGGGCGGTCGACCAGCCGCTCCGATGCTCGGGCCTCTCCCAGACTAACTACTGCTGTCCAAAAAAAACCCGCCTTGCCGGATCAAAACAAGGGAGAGGGCCAAAGTGCTAAATGCTCTACCCCAGTAGCAATGCAACTTCTGGCACGCAAGAAATATAACGAATAACTATGCATTATAATATTCACACTACAATAGCACACTATAACTATACAGTACCTAGATCTACACAATGTAAAACGATAAAAGGGGAAAGGGCAAGGCTGAAGACGACGAGATGAAGGGGAACAAGGGAAAGGGTATGGGAAGATGGGGGAAAAAAAAGGAAAAGAGAGAGGGGAAAAAGCCCTCTCTCTACATTTGCAACTACTACTCTCTATTGTTAAAATGTGGTTTGCTGTGAATGAGCAATTTAGTCATGTCGACCAACGTCTTCATCAGCCTTCTGGATCTCGACCCGATCCTCGGAGCGGGCGGGACAGAGACGAAGCACCACGAGGTAAGGGCTGAATGCCTTCGAGACCCTCGCCGTCCCGGCCGAGAGGTTCCCTCTCTACCAAGCGCGGACATATCCAGAGCCTCGATTACAGCGTACACCACTCCCGCCACTATCAGGCATTTAAAGCATGTAAACATTGTGTGAAATGAGCAATAAATGCTAAATTTGTGGAACTTGTGAGCATAACAATTACTGATTATATGCAGACGACACAATAACAATGTCAGCGACAAAAACAAAGGAAGCTTTGAAAGGCTGACCTTTACGATTATCCACAGTTGGCCACAATCGACGATTAATTACAAAGGCCAGAGAGCAAGAGACTCATTGTCAGTGAAGGCGAGAGAAAAATGGCAAAAAGGCAGAGAAAAGCGTCCCTGCAAGCGGTGAATCAGATAAATTAATCTAAGATAAGATTCAAGAATCAGTTAAGTTAATCTTTTTATATTATTAAATAAAACAATCCACGTATGCAAAAAAAAGGTTAAAGGAGGTATCCGGGGAATAATTAACCTAAGTTTTTCTCTATCTGAACATGTTCATCTTGGCGTAAAACATGTATCCAGAAAGTTTGAGCGATTTTCTTCCATTACATTCTGAGCAATAGTAACGTGAAAACTGGCGGGTAGAGAATTAGCTACGGTAGGACAGAGCCGCCCTCCTATTTCACATGCTCTCTCGACCGAGCGACAGGCAACTTTATGAGCGCGCGCATTCAAACTCGTTCACTAGCGCTACTGTAGAATTATTCGCCGGATACTTCCTTTAAGAGAGCCTCTCTGTAAGGTTCGAGGAGCGCCTGCCCGGAGGAATTTTTGTTTAGTTTAGCGTTGTAAACTTTATGAGGGATATATCTAGTGTTCATAACGAAGTCTAGGCGGTCCGGAAGTTTAGAAAAATTTTTTTCACTTAGATATAAGTCGTAATGTTCTTAAACTTTGGATGACCATATCTAACGTTATACTTAATATTTCTCAATATTCTTTTCACTGTTCGATTCCTTGTCGAAAACTACACAAAAAAGTCCCAGATGACCATATTCGAAAAATTAAAATTTTTATAACTTTTGACCAATTTAATTTTTTGAAATGTCGTTTTCAGGCAATAACTTTTTTTTTTACTATTACTTTCCAAAAACTGAATCTTCCACGTGAAAGAGGAGCGAAAACTACATATAATATGTTTCTACGACGAAAAATCTCGGACACCTTTTTTGGGTATCTGCATTTGAATAAGCGTTCCTAAGCCAATTGTCGGTTTCAGCTTTTCAAACATAATCTCATTCAAACTTCATCAATTGTAAAGAAGAATAGATCATTCGATGTGATTTTTTATGCTCTTCAAATTGGGCCTATGATTTGTACGCAAATAACAAGTCTACAGGCCGAAAATTTACTTTTTGTGTTTTTATGCCAATTTCTGGTGTTGAAATACTTATTCTTTGGAATCTTAATGGGTCTTGTTCACCTATTTTCCACATGATCTTTACACTGCAAGAAAGAGCAGCTAAAACTGAGTTGGATACAGCTTTATAATCGAAATCTGAGGACCCTTTTTTTGGGAACATGCA
The DNA here is from genome assembly GCA_945643635.1 of Allodiplogaster sudhausi. Classification (NCBI taxonomy): domain Eukaryota; kingdom Metazoa; phylum Nematoda; class Chromadorea; order Rhabditida; family Diplogasteridae; genus Allodiplogaster; species Allodiplogaster sudhausi. The sequence continues at coordinate 793,096 of CALZFC010000104.1, forward strand.
TTTGAATGCTCACTGTTGCAGGCGATATGGTCGAATATATTTAGATCGTATTTCAAAATTGTAATTTTAAAGTATCGAGCACCACAAAATATCTATTGAATATCATCTGGGACTTTTTTGTGTAGTTTTCGACAAGGAATCGAACAGTGAAAAGAATATTGAGAAATATTAAGTATAACGTTAGATATGGTCATCCAAAGTTTAAGCACATTACGACTTATATCTAAGTGAAAAAAATTTTTCTAAACTTCCGGACCGCCTAGACTTCGTTATGAACACTAGATATATCCCTCATAAAGTTTACAACGCTAAACTAAACAAAAATTCCTCCGGGCAACCGCCTATACCAGCCTCCTTGAGTCTTACAGAGAGGCTCTCTTAAATAGAAAAGAATGGGTTCATTAATTATAGTGTTGCATTTAGTGCGAGTGAATAAGATGCGGTGGGAAAAGCGTTTAGCATTAAATGTTGCCTGGCAATTTGCCAAAAGCACTGAGTATCCGCGTATCGCAGGCTATAAATTGGCTGAGTAGATGCGAGAGGAGCTGCTCCACGTAGCCGCTTGCAAACAACCTTTGCCTTGTTATTCGTTCTTGTTTCTGGTTGTTATTTTTTTTTTCTTCGTATTTTTGTCCATTGTTGTTGTCGGTCAAAGGGCGCCCATATATTTCTTTTACAAGAGAAGTTGTTCCTCCGAGATGTTATCATCCTGGCTAACGTTGCCAGTTGTTCCTGATTTAGTTGAGAGTTCTGCGTTTATGTTGCTTTTTTCTCTTCAGCATGGGAAACAGCGAAAGCGCGCCGATTCCAGGCGGAGGAACGGAAGGATATCACGTCTTGCGAGTTCGTTTCGCTCCATTTTATCAGATAAAACCTGTTGGAATAATTTATTCTCTTTGTCAAATGTTCTGATGATCAGCGAAACTAAGTTTCTATTACATTAAGGAAGAAGAATAAAGCTATGCAATGAAATTTTGTTGTATGGATGATTTAACGCTTGCTTGCTTAAAAGTCGAAATGCGCGAATATCTTACAAGTTGTTTAATGTTGAGGTTCAAGAGAACTCGCCAGGACAAGCGGCTGGGCTCGAGCCATTCTTCGACTTTATTGTCTGCATTGGAGAGACCAGACTTGTTAGTGAATTTCGTTGAAATGTGGAACTTGTTCCTGCCGCTCTATACTTTAGTTTGCCATTTTTAAAAAATAAAACAACACTGGAATAGGATTTTGTTATTTAACAGAAGATGCTAAAATCTTTTTATTTGTTTATTTATTTTTCTTCTCCGTCCACATGAGAACTTTTAGTAGATTTGCTGTTGTCATTAAGTTTTCTTGTAGGACAAGGATAACGACACGCTGCTCGAGGTGCTCAAGCAGCACATAGACCATCCACTCACGCTGACCCTATACAACAGGTTTTTTCCTTGAAAGTGACTTCCTTTTAAAGAAGCTTCTCTTCTTCTGTATAGCCTTAATTTCTTCTAAGTGAAGCCTCTCTGCTTGCTATGAGTATCTTTGATGTTGACTTTGACATTCAACTTCTTTCATGCCTTGCTTTCCATTTAAATGAGGCTGTTTTAGCAAAACGCAGACAACGCGACAGACTCAGATCATTCCTTCGCAGCAGTGGGGTGGCCAGGTATCTATATAATTCCTTTAAAATGCAGTATGTAATCTGCTGGAATTACTAAGCTTTAATCTGTATCTAAAATACGTTTTCTTCATAAAAGAGTGTGCGAAACTTTGTCGAATAATGATTTTTGTAATTGTTTGTATGAATTTATTATTATAAGGGGTTAAATATTGATTTATTGAAATGTATTCAGGGTCTTCTCGGGGTCTCCATTCGCTTCTGCTCGTTTGACGGCGCGAGCCAGCACGTCTGGCATGTCATCGCTGTCCAGGCCAACTCCCCCGCTTCCATCGCCGGGCTTTTCGGGGGATCCGACTATATTCTTGGCGCCGAGTGAGCATTTCAACTTCTTTATTTATTTATTATTATTTCTGCTTTCTATGCGACAGTAAACAGTACTACATTGGCTTTTTTACTTGTAAAATGTGAAGCAATATTGTTGTTTTTTTTTTGTTGAGAACATCAATTGATCTTTTTGGTCCCTTGCCATTAATTCATTCTTGAAATAGCTTTAGATGGTTGTTCAGAATCTTGGAAAAATGTGATGGTAGCTTAATGTGATGTGGTCGTGCTTTAAAAATTTATACTAAAAAGTTTTTTAATGTGAGCAAAATGCGCTGAAAAAAGAAAGAAATATTGCAGATCCGTTCTGAATCAAGCGGACGACCTGATCGCTTTGGTGCAAGCAAACGAAGGCAAGCCGCTCAAGCTCTATGTCTACAATGTGGACACGGATCTCGTCCGCGAGGTATACTGTAGTTTTCTTCCAGCTTCTTGATTGTTGATTCGGTATTCTGGGCTGCTGATATTTTCTTATCAGAGTTTTTGATTTGGAAAAACTATTAAACTAATCTAAAAAATATATATATTTTTAAGGTTTGTGAGACAAGATAACGATTTACTAAAAAAAACGTATTCAGGTGACCCTGACGCCGAACTCTACCTGGGGTGGCGAAGGATGCCTTGGCTGTGATATCGGCTACGGATACCTCCACCGCATCCCCGTTTCCGTGGATCGCTCGAAACCCGAGGGAGCTCCTCTCCTGCGTAAGGAGTTTTTTTATAGATAGAATTTACCTACAGTAATCCCCCTCGTGAGAAGGTAGCACTCTGTTAATCACAAAGCTTGAAAGTGGACAATTCCGACGAGCTCGAATGATGAGTCCAAGCGAGATTAGCATATAAACATTACAGTTAAGAGAGCCTCTCCGTATGCCTCCAGTAGGGCCTGCCCCAGATCCAGATGTTGGAGTTCGAGTGTGAAAACATATTCCGGCATGGCACTGGGCCCCAGTAACAAGATTAAATGGCAAAATTTTTTTTTCAAAAAATATTCTTGCGTGAACAGGTAAAAGTATGGATAATTTAAGAATTGACGTATCTCGCTTCAAACTCAATATTTTTAAATTTTCATTTTTTTATTAGCATTCCCATTGAATTCTAAACAAACGACCTTTAGACGTCATTCGAAAAATATTTCATTTTCATATCGAAAAATTATTTTAAATATTTCAATTTGACCGTTGAATACCTTATACTCAAAACGTTTTGGGTGCTATATCTCAAATTGTAGAGCGTTAAAAACTGTATAACATATCTTCTTTTCGTTTAGCCTGGATGTCCCCTAAGCTGTCAAAAATAGACTCAAATAGGGGCACCTCGGAGATGAACGATTCAAGGGATGCGGGAAGAACGGGTTAAATTCTTGTTGTAACATAAAATGAACCACTTCATTCGATTCAGCGCGTTTTTCTTTTCATAAAACCTATATTTCAAAATTCCATGACTATCGTTTTCCATGAAAAAAACGCATTTTGCGATTTTTCTACCATAGACAGAAAATGACCTAAAACTATTCGAATCGCTATATTTTCAACAGTTTCAAAGACTACAGAATGTGAATTGTACTATTCTGTACGCGACAAAATTCTCTACAAAATATCTCCTTTACATCTGGATACAGTGTCCCCACGAATCACAGTATCGATTTTCCAATGGCCGTCGCGTCAAAACTGACTGCTTCTCATTTTGCAACTTTTCGTGCAATATGAATATTTCCTACTCATCCAATACGTCATTCTGCTCCACACAGCACACTGAGTGTGGAAAAAATGTTTATTTTCCAGATTTCCCGTGTTTGGTTTCATGAATTTACAAAAATTTTGTCTAAATAGGTTATTTTACTGGTTAGTAATTCAACATTTTGTTTTTTTCGAAAGCTTTAATGCCGCAAGTAATAATTTTATTTCATCAACGTTTGATAACAAAAGAAATAGCAGGAAACGTGGAATCTCGACTTTTTCTTAGACCTGCATGAGTTCGAAAGAGTCCTGAAAACGATTAACTGGGACATTAATATGAATGATATGTACTAGCAGCAATAAGGATATTCGTGTAGCACTTTTCATATTCGGAAGTTTCCTTTTAGGATCTCTGAGTTGTAAGAGATACGCTGAATCTCAAAAATGTAACAAATCGGATGTTTTTTGTTAGTTGCAATACATTCTTGTATATTTGGCCGTTGTATTTTTGGTAAGTGTAGAATTACGACGAGAAGGAGAAGAAACATACAGCCAAGGGAGATGATGATGTGTTCCCTCTGCCATGGCAAAGATGTAACAGAACTCGTGTCAGCCCCAAGGGTAGGAACACAATGCGAGAGTGGTGGTGCCTGGCACTGGCAGGAGGAGACGCTGTAATTGCCGTATGTCGTGTCGGGTGGTGCATTTCTCTCCCACCGGGAGGGGGGAGGGGGGGGGGAGGGGCGACTGGGACAGAAATGAGACTCGAGGGAAGCTCTTCTCTCGCATCAGCAGCCACTGTTCCTTCAGAACATAGAAAACTATTCTTGCCTTCTTCTTTTTGCCATGTTTTACGCCTGAGTACGCAAACTCTTGTGATGGAGCGGATGATGAAGACGTTCATATGCACAATCTTATTTGTGACCGATGTGAGCTATTAAAGGTTAGGAAAAACACAAAAAAATTCCAAGCGATAGCGTGCAAGTTTCAGATTACGTTGGGTGATATTCGCGAAACCATGACGGCTCTGATTACGGCTGCATCTCCACGAACAGAACGCCGGAGAAAATTGGAGCGGAAACTCGCAGACTGGCATAGAATAGAGGAAGCCATAGAAAATCTCAAAAAGCATCAGCTTCGCGCCGTCGCAAGTGAACATGACCGCGAGTCCCTTGTCTCAAACTTGGGGAACGGCGAAGCTCTGATTACGCTCGATTGGGCGATGAAACTGCTTCCCCTCTTTGCACGTGAGAAGACTACGGATTATTACGCCAAGCGTGGAATTTCTTGGCATATTAGTCACGTTCTTGCCAGAGTTAATGGTGAACTAACTCAGCATACTTTCGTTCAAATTATGGAAGGAGATCTTCAGGTACGATTTTGAAGTTATTTCAGCCGACATTGCAGTAAATGTTCCTATATTCAGGACACAACTGCCGTTACTTCAAATATCGCTCATGTTCTCCTTGAACTGGCTCGTGTCGGAATTAAGAAGGTTCACCTTAGGTCTGACAACGCCGGTATGTCATATTCTGCTCTGTATGTACGTAACGAATGAAATATTAGAAAAGCTATTATTGGACCACTTTTCCTTTACCAGGGTGCTATAAGAGCAGTGCTACGATCGCCAGTCTACATGATATCTCAACAAGAACTAACGTAGAGATCGCTTCGTACTTCTTCAGTGAGGCTCAGGCAGGGAAGTCAGCATGCGATCGCTTCGCTGCAGTCGTGAAACGTAAAGTTCACGATTACGTGGACTCTGGACATGACGTCAAAAATGCAGACGAATTTTTTCAAGCTGTTCTTCATGGCAGTAAGCAACTGTCCGGACTATCTGTGTATGTCAGAACCCTGACAAGTGCCAAAGCTTCCACAACGAAAATCCACGGGATTTCAACTCTTAATACGTTTGTGTTTGAAAAAGAAGGAGTCCGCACCTATCGGCACTCTCGCATCGGGTCTGGAAAAGTTGTTCTGTATTCCACAATGACTTCGAATGTCGCGATTTCATCCACTCGGAGGAGCGGAGGCAAACTCAGCAACATGATCGACTTCTGGTCGATACCTGGAAGGCGCATGCGTTCGGAAGAAAGCACAACCAGTGCCCCACCTCTTGATTCGACTGAAAGCTACTGTGCTGCAGAAGACTCCGACATATGCACCCTTGAGACCCATCTGTTTCGGTGTCCCGAAGAGGCATGTACGTCTGAATTTCTCAGCTCGAGCCAACTTGCAAGACATCTTCTCATTGGCAAGCATAACTACATCCCGGAGCGCTTCACTTTACGAGACATTTCCTTACAGTATTATACCTGTGCACTAGAAGGTGTTCAGGAGAAACGTGCCTACCCTGAGGTGCAGGCTGCAGTTGCATCACTGGAGGTTTGATTAATTATATTGTTAATTACCTGCCCTATATATATATATATATATATATATATATATATATATACATATATATATATATTCTTTGCCTTAGGAGAATACAGAGAACGGAAAGAAAACCAAGGAAGGATGGGCCCATCGTGACCGCAAGAAAGGGGAGCGACTTCCCGAACGCTCAAAGGAATTTATAAAGAAGATTTTCTATGAAGGGTGGCGCTCTAAAGTAAAAATTGACCCTCGCGCGGCAGAACAACGCATGAGAAACGCAGTGGATGGCCAAGACAAGCTGTTGTTCGCACCACATGAACTTTTAAATTATCGCCAAATTGCTTCCATCTTCTCACGCCTCGCTCAGCAACAAAAGAAAGTTAGGAAGAATATTTGATGGTTGCATTGATCAAGCATTTTGCTTACAGAACCCACCAATTCCGATTGAATCTGAAGAAACAGATGCGGTGCTCCATGAGCTTTTCTCGCAGGAAGGTGACGAAGAGGAAGAATTCGAAACTGACCCGCAGTTCGACATCACAGCTGAGAATAGAGTAATAGCGCACAGCCAAACCGAATTCGCCGAAGACGTGGAGAACCCATCGGTAACAACCCATAGAACACATTTTGAAGATGAATTATTCTAACAAAGCTTCTGATCTGCGATAATCAAACATGTTTTTAGTTCGCCATTTGTCAGCTTAAAATTGTATGACTAACGATAAGTGGCTGTTGGTACTGAATTTCTATTTCCATACTATATTACTTTTTTTAAAGTGTATTGGAGAGTGTGGTTAGAACAAGTTTTAAGAAAGAAAGATAAAATGGTTTAATGAGTTATTATATGTGCATTTTAAAGTATATTCAGCACCACTTCACAAGATCATATATGTACGTATATGACATAGCGTCTGACAGCCCGAACATAAAGATTACTGTTAGAGAATTATCCATCCGTGATGTTTGGCTTTATATAATGGATCGCATTGTAATAAAAGCTGTCTTTCAACGGTTATAGTTATCAAGGTTTTCGTGCAAGTTTAGAGTTTTCAAAATGTGCGATTGCCCCCCTAACACGACGTGCAAGAGGGTCTCGGAGTTTGAGTTCACCTGCGTTTGCGCTGATGGCTTTTCTGGTGTGATGTGCACTCCAGATCAGCAGAACAGTTTTTTTTTCTTAAAATAGTTATACGACATTGGTTACGGCACTGATTGTTTTCTTCCTTCAGTCGAGCATCACGGAATGTCTGTGACTCTTTTCGTCATTGTCGCCGTTCTCGTCATCATCCTCCTCGTCTTCTACTACGTCTATAAGACCTGCAAGGCACAGAAGCGGAGTGTGGGTTACAATAATAATCGTATTACTCCATATTGCTTATCCTTATTGCTGCTAGTACATATCATTCATATTAATGTCCCAGTTAATCGTTTTCAGGACTCTTTCGAACTCATGCAGGTCTAAGAAAAAGTCGAGATTCCACGTTTCCTGCTATTTCTTTTGTTATCAAACGTTGATGAAATAAAATTATTACTTGCGGCATTAAAGCTTTCGAAAAAAACAAAATGTTGAATTACTAACCAGTAAAATAACCTATTTAGACAAAATTTTTGTAAATTCATGAAACCAAACACGGGAAATCTGGAAAATAAACATTTTTTCCACACTCAGTGTGCTGTGTGGAGCAGAATGATGTATTGGATGAGTAGGAAATATTCGTATTGCACGAAAAGTTGCAAAATGAGAAGCAGTCAGTTTTGACGCGACGGCCATTGGAAAATCGATACTGTGATTCGTGGGGACACTGTATCCAGATGTAAAGGAGATATTTTGTAGAGAATTTTGTCGCGTACAGAATAGTACAATTCACATTCTGTAGTCTTTGAAATTGTTGAAAATATAGCGATTCGAATAGTTTTAGGTCATTTTCTGTCTATGGTAGAAAAATCGCAAAATGCGTTTTTTTCATGGAAAACGATAGTCATGGAATTTTGAAATATAGGTTTTATGAAAAGAAAAACGCGCTGAATCGAATGAAGTGGTTCATTTTATGTTACAACAAGAATTTAACCCGTTCTTCCCGCATCCCTTGAATCGTTCATCTCCGAGGTGCCCCTATTTGAGTCTATTTTTGACAGCTTAGGGGACATCCAGGCTAAACGAAAAGAAGATATGTTATACAGTTTTTAACGCTCTACAATTTGAGATATAGCACCCAAAACGTTTTGAGTATAAGGTATTCAACGGTCAAATTGAAATATTTAAAATAATTTTTCGATATGAAAATGAAATATTTTTCGAATGACGTCTAAAGGTCGTTTGTTTAGAATTCAATGGGAATGCTAATAAAAAAAAGAAAATTGAAAAACTTTGCTATTAAAGAAAGTTATGGCGAATTAGACTTTTTCCTTACTTTTGCATGCCTAGACAAGAAAAATTTTTTTATAACAAAATTGATCTACTAATCTTGTTTACAGTGGGTATGGATACCCCTATTAAAATTTTGGATAACGGAATCGAAAAATTTTGCGCCGGGGCAGGCCCCCATTGAGGGCAGCTTGATCCTTACAGAGAGGCTCTCTTAAATGAATGTGCGCCATGTAGAAATGAAAAAAATTCTACAGTCGAAGACAGAGAACAAAACATCTTTTCTAAAATTATGATCACCAACACGTGCTTTTTTATCCTGACTTGACTGTTTCTAGAGTTATGATAGATGGAATAATGCGACTGCTGTTGTGTTCCTATTTGGGGTGGTTGAGTGATATTTGAACTTGATAACATACATGACTTATTTCCCGCTTTGGGTGAAATTGTGGAATTCTTTCGCGATTATTATGGTTTATGATGTAAAAAAAATATGAATTCAGCGAATGCAGCAGTGCAACAGCAACCGTCATCGTTCATCGCCAAGCCCGGCAAGACTGGCATTCCCCAGCTGGATCAGGTTCCTAAGCTTGTCAGATGCTGGAATACAGTCCGAATTGATATCTAAATATATAAGAGGGTGACAAAACAGTAATTTTTGCAATATCTGTATTCTTTAAAGTGATTTGAGCTATTGTATAATATGATTAGATATTGGTTCAATTAAATATTTAACGAATAGTGTATTTATATAACAAATGCGAAAAATTCTACTCGTTTTGTGGACGCAAAGGTGAAATGTTTAAAAAATTCTAGTTTTTTATCGAAGAAAATAAAATTTGGATGGAGATTTTTGAATCTTTGATGAAGCAACCTTCTACTTTCTCTCTTCAGGTCATTGGCGCTCCTCCTCCGATGTCCTTCCCCGACCCGGCACAGGTGCTGGCTGGAGGAGGCGGTCCCTCCGCTGCCCCGCCCCTCCCCGCCCCCACGAATGGCCATGGACATAGCCATAGCCATGACGACCATAACGGTTGGTCACAGGGGAACTTGGTAAACTGGAAGTGGAGATCATGCTTTATCTATATGAAGTTGTTTTTATACCTAGGAATTGTTAGAATTATGGTGTCGGAATATGAAAGAACTCTCTCATATGCATAAACACTTTCCTGTGCTGATAATAGTACATAGGTAGGGTTCCATGAGATTACTGTAATGGAAAACTAGTGATTCTTCAACTTCTTGATACTACTGTAAGCCAATTCCTCGCACGCTTAGGCCACTGCCACTCGCATGACCACGGCGATGGCGGTCACGGACACTCCCACGACCACGGAGGGCATTCGCATGAGGCATCGCCAGCTCCGCCCTCTTTCCTCCCACCGGCTTCATATGCTCCGCCCACTTCGTACGCCCCGCCCACGTCGTACGCACCACCCGCTTCCTACGCTCCGCCCACCTCGTACGCTCCGCCTACCTCGTATGCTCCTCCGTCGTCGTACGCTCCGTCCACGACGAGCATGCTGCAGCATTCACCGCCTCCTCCCTTGAACGCTTTCTCGGGTGAGTGTTTGAGTGGCTCTCTTATGCGATTAACGAATTACAATAATAGAGTTTTTCTTCGCGATGGTTAAAAGGAATGGGTAAACTGTGTTAATCATATGACCGGAGTAGTCTTTTCTACTGTTACAGGGCCAATGCCGCCTCCCGCAACTACGGCTGGCCAAGGGTATCCGCAGCCACCGACTGGCGGATACGCACCCCCTCCACAGCAGCAGCAGCCGAAGTCAGTAATATCGACGAGATTTTTTTATTAATTAAATGACCAAAAAGCCACGAATATCGCATTAATTTATCGATTAATTTAATAAAAAGTCACTAATGTTGTTTTATCCATTGATTGATCAAAAAGTCGCCTGTATCATCTTCAGGCATCCATTAATTTAAAAAAAATTACGTCAGTAATACAGTCTTGATTTATCCTGTAATTTAAATAATTAAAACTCTATTAATGCCATGCAGGGAATCATTTCAAATTGAATATCAACAAAAATGTTGGGGAGATTTAAATGAATAGAAGCACGGATATTTTTTTTTAGAAGAACACAATTTTGAAATTATTGGTTTTTAAATATTTTTAAAAGCTAAAATGTGTTATCACATTTACAGCTACGCTCCGCCTCCGTCGTCCTTTGCACCGCCGCTTCCTCCGACTTTCCATCGTAATCATTTAACTTTTTCCCTTTATTTGAAGATCTCTCTAAATCAGGTATCGAAGAATGATTATGAAATTACATATTTAAAAAGAACCTTAGAGAACGTAATTGGTATTCATTCCCGCATACAATTTAAATTAAAAAAAAAAGATTTCAGCTGCTCCAACGAAGGACGTGCCCTCGGTTGTTCCATCGATGTTCTCTCAGCAGCAGCAGCACGCTCCTCAGATGGGATACGGTATGAATATTTAAAAAAATTAAATTCGGACGTAAATTACAGTTTTTTCATTCTCAGTTCAACTGATATAGTTTGTTTTTTCGTTGTAGCTGGTGACATGTAAATTTTAATGAGAATGTTTGGGGGAAATGTGAATTGCCGTTACAGCGCCGCCGCCGTTCCCGCCCAGTTCAGTGCCGTCGCCCCTGCAGTTTCCGATGCCTCCCCTCGCATCGCTCGGCATCTCACAACTCGCGCCCGCCCCACCGAACAGCTTCCCGCCCGTCGGAGGTTATTTAAAGGAGCCAAAAACTCGCATTTGAATTCGCCCCTTTTGCCTGACACAAGGTAGCATGTGATTTTGAGAGACACGACTACAGTAGTCGCGAACATTGAAATAGATTACGGTAGGGGTTCGTGCTTTTTTGTTCGAGAATGGAAGACTGAAACAGAAGTAGTATTGAAAATTTAAATTAAGATGTTGAAAATTGATATTAAGAGAATGAAATTTTTTTTAAAACAGAAATGTCAGAATACTTTCTGATTGTCTAAAAATTTGCTACTCAGGTGATCCGTCTCTATTCGGGCAGCATCCGCCGCCCGTCTCTCAGCCTGGCGCCTACTATCAGAGCTCCTAAGAAGACGACCGTTTCATCGTAGCTATAATGGCGACCATTTCCCTTTGCGCCAAGAATCCTCTCTTATCGTCCGGCTCAGCTTCCTCTGTCTGTCATTATGTAATCTTTCTTCTTTTGTTCTAAGAAATAGTTTTATACACAGATTCTATTTATGGCGTGGGTCTTGTTGTTTGTTGATGAGAGATTGCTAGAGAGAAGCTTATTTCTATACCCTTTCGCCTGCCTCTCTGTCGGGCCTTCAACTTCTTCATATTATCCTCTTGTGATTGCTTATTCATGTATTAATTTTGTGGAAAGAGCTAATGAGACGCCTAACTTATATGGATCCTGCTTTTATTAAGAGTAAATTATTCTCTCTCCTTCTCTTACTAGTAGTTCTCTCGATGTGTAGAACAGTAATTTGCTACTACAGTTGAGATTCTGTCCAAGTGTAAGAGGAAAGGACGAAGTATTCCTAAATATTATTTTCAAGGAGCCAAGAGACGCCAACACGTCTTCGAGTTGTTTCTCTTCTTTTTTTTTGTTCGTCCATGGGTGGTCCTTTTTAGCTGATAAATTATTGGTTACATCCATATTGTGCCGGCGTTTTGATCGACGAGTGAATCTGTTGAAAAACCAGTGGTGGGTACCTGAATGTCCGAGGAAGGAGAGTGAGAGCAGTTCTGAACATTTGTTGTTGTTTAACATGGCGAGAATCGTTAGATCGATTAATGCGAAAAATAGTTTTGACCAAGCCAAGGGTCGGAAACTTGTTGGGAAAGACATCTTGTTGCGCCTTCTACTCCATGAATGATCTCTAGATAATACATTCCTATTTTTAAATGAGTGTTCATACGCGTCTCCATGGATGAGGAATGGTTCTGATAACCCAGTGGCGAGAATTTGATTGTTCTTGACCAGGATAGGATTACATCGTTCTAAAACATTCTTAAGCTGGTTCGCTCTCTCTGGAACCGTTAACATATATTAGATATATTTTTAGCAGAAAACCTTACTGTGCCGGCAAGAGAAGATGTCGGCGATTGAAGTGGAGGCTGCCGAGTTAGTTCTTTTTGCTTTACTATATTTTGATATAATTATTTTACTGTTGAACTTGGAATTGAAAGGTAAATTTATCTCAATTTGTTTCGTTAGCTTCACCTGTGATATGTTTGCTAACGAGAAAACATCTTTGACAGTACTCTTTTTTTTAATAAGGCTTGTTTTCTGCGATGCTGTAATGTTTCTACTTGTAGTGTCGTCCGCCTAATCGAGCAGTACTTGAAGGAGAACAACCTCCAGCGCACGCTGGCAACTCTTCAGGTTTCATGACGTCATTCTGTCTATTTTACTTTACTTTTGAGATTTTGAATGGGAAGAATTACTACTGTCAGCGGGGGACTACATTATAAGCTTCGTTACTCGAGTTTTTTTTCACCTCTCCTCCTAAAATTAATAATCTCTTTCTGTAGGATCTTACTAAAAATCTTAAACATTATAAGTTAACTATTATATTTGTGCCAAGGTCTGCATCTTCTCATCGCATTCTCTTCTCTGATCGGGTGATAAAGTAATTGATTGCCAGGAGGAGACGAACATCACGCTGAACACGGTGGACAGCATCGACTCGTTCAGCCACGAGATCACGGCCGGCCACTGGGACACCGTGCTCAAGACGATACAGCCACTCAAGTTGCCTGCCAGAAAGCTCATCGATCTATATGAACTGGTGAGTAAGAAAGTTTACATCTTGGTCAGTTTTGGCCATTTTATATGAATATTTATGCATATTTACTTTTTATCTCAATATTCACGCATACTTCCCTCGCAAGCGAATCTTTCCAAGAGTAGCCCGGTGGTTTGCACCCGCGATGTGGTGGTTTAAGTTGGGCCAGTCGCTCACAGCTTCGTTTCTCCTGCTGTTGAAGTTGTACCTTGAACCAGTAAATGATTAATTTGGACTATTTGACAATGTCCGGTTTCGAAAAAAAAAATTCAGTATAAGTATTTATTTTATTTTTGAGGTAATAATAGAAATATATTAACTTTCAGATCATTCTCGAGTTGATTGAACTGCGCGAGACAAGTACTGCGCGCATGATGCTCAGGCAGACGGATCCCATGAATCTACTCAAGCAGATCGATCCTGAAAGGTTAGAGAGCGAGAGAGAGAGAGCAGGACAAAGAGAGAGAGAGAGAGAAAGAAAGAAAGACGGAGAGAGAGAGCTAGACAGATTGAGAAGTTGATATGCCTGAAGTAAAGATGCAGATAATGAGAATGACTAGAGTAGGACAAAAGAGTTCGAGAGTTGGAAGAGTATCGGAAGGGCCCAGTTATGTCCAAAACTTGACTCGGGCTGGATAGCCCTGGATCGTGTTCCGCATGCATACTATTAACTTACGTTGCAAAAACCCGGTCGGAAATATATTGTTAAAAACCAAGAACGTGATTATTTGATTTAGAAAAAAGAGGAAAAATGATGCAGAAGAGATTTAGGATGGCGACATTATTATTCGGCGCATAGCAAGAAGATGGTTGGTAAAATCTGTGAAAGTCGTGGCCGCCAGTGTTTTTTGAGGAATAATATTTTTTATCTACCGTGGTCTGGTCTTTGATATTTGTGCTTGAACTTACCGTAATCTTGATTTGAAGGTATGCTCGCCTGGAGAATCTGTTGGCCCGTCCGTATATTGATGCTCGTGAACTGTACGCAGAAGGAGGCAGCAAGGAGAAGCGGAGGCAGGCCATTGCTAACGTTGGTGTTGATTTACAAAAAAAATTAAGCTTTTTTTTTTTTTTTTTTTAGTGTTTCATTTAATTGGATTGTGGGATTTGTTATTGCGCAGAACTACTACTCATGGATAAAGGTGGGAAAGACTACAAACTAGACACTTGCTAAACAAGGTGCGGCAGGGGAACTCGGGACCGGAAAGCAGGATGAGGACAGTAAATACATGACTAACTACTGTATTTCCGATTGCAGTCTCTTTCGTCAGAAGTGAACGTTGTCCCGCCTTCTCGTCTTCTCGCACTCCTCGCTCAAGCACTCAAATGGCAACAGCATCAGGGACTCCTCCCACCGGGTCAATATTATTATTGCTACTTAAAAAAATTTATCTCAAATACCACAATATGCATTATGCATATTTCCCAGAGTTTTCGGGAAGTCTGAAAGGTGTTGTACATTGTTTTCTAGATAAGTTCGTGCTAACGAGCTTGTTGGAAAATACTTATTACTATAAGAAGAAAAAAAGAATAATATAAAATGAATAAATTTTCAGGCACCCAAATCGATCTCTTCCGCGGTAAGGCTGCGATTCGCGAACAGGAAGACGAGCGCTACCCAACACAACTCGCACGCCACATCAAGTTCTCATCGAGTATGTCACGTTACAGTATTAGTTACAAGAAATTCCGTCGAGTTGTAATTAATCACATATACCAAATATCTTTTCCCTCTAGTTATAGTATAGTTATCAGAAAGTTTATTGGTTATTCCTTCGGTTACATAATTAGTTACCAAAAATTCTATAACAAGCAATATGGTTACCTACTAGATCTTAGTGACGTCTAAGTGTAATCAGCTTGTTTATAGAACGAAATTCTACGTATTTTGTTTTCTCAATTATTTTATGAGAATAGTTGATCCACAAATAGCTAGTGAGAAAATGTTGTTAAGCGATTGCTCTCGTATTCTCTTCGCAGATTCCTACCCAATGTCATGCACCTTCTCGCCGGATGGCCAATTCCTCGTTTCTGGTTCAAAGGACGGATTCATCGAAGTATGGAATTTCATGAACGGAAAGCTACGCAAGGATCTTAAATACCAGGTGCCTCTTTTAGAAAAAAAACCCAGATAGCGACTAGTTTTTTGATGTATGCCCAGCTTCCTATTCTGTAATCAGCAGATCATTTTATAGTCATAATCCTTTATATTTTCCGAGCATTTTCCATCCAAAATTATTATTTTAAAAAATTTAAGACTGATTTTTAAACCTGAAGTGGATGGTAATTGTGAGACCTGCTTTTACATTTTAAAAGTAATCTCCTAACAGCTTGTCCTTTGCTCTCTAGTTCATATTACTATTTATCTTCTTTATAGTTTTTTTTAGTTTAACAATTTTGCCTGCTTTCAGGCCCAAGATAACCTGATGATGATGGACAAGTCTGTGTTGTGCTTGTCGTTCTCGCGTGATTCTGAGATGCTTGCCGCCGGCTCGATGAGTGGTGCTATTAAGGTACTGTAATTTATATTCTAAAACTCATATTCTAAACACGATTTTCTTTGAAATAGTTTTAATTGGAAAAAGATATATATATATATATATATATATATATATATATATATATATATATATAAGCCTAGCTGTATATTATAATAAGAAAAGTACCCATTAGAAGTGCAAAAAAATGATGCTCTCATAATACGTGCAAATCACATTTATCTGTTGCGCAGGTGTACAAAGTTCAAACAGGCGACTGCCTGCGGCGATTCGAGTCGGCGCATTCTGCCGCCGTGACCGCAGTCCGCTTCTCCAAGGATAACACGCATGTCCTCTCGGCAGGCAATGACAATGTCGTAAGGTTGGTATATAGTTTGATATTTCGATTAGTATCTAGCTAAACTGTAATAGTCAACGATGAACAGCTATTTTGTAAACGAAATTGAGAAGTTTTCCAGGAAATGGGAGCATGCAAAAAAAGAAACAATAAAATAGTGATCGTTTTGAGAGTTCACGGCCTCAAGAGCGGCAAGTGCTTAAAGGAGCTGCGCGGCCACACTGCATTCATCACGGATGTCATCTACTCGGAGGATGGACATCAAGCGGTTTGTGTTCTTTCATACTTATCTCTCTGTCCATCCCAAGCGGTCCTATCAGATGATAAATTAGTTTATTGATTGATACTCATCTAGTAATGTCGACATTTAATGTCACGTTGTTTTGTAATCATTTTAGAAGAACACGATTGGTTGACTTTTATACGAACTTCTCTCTAGCCATAATTACTGTTGTTATCTTTCAAATCATTAAAAAATGCATAATGTGTGTGTGAAAAAAAAATGTTCTAGTTATCTGTATCCTTACTTCCGTTATATCTACTTCTTAATCTGTCTCTCTCTCCGTCTCTCTCCCTCTCTCTCTTTCTCTCTCTCTCTCTCTCTCTCTCTCTCTCTCTCTCTTTCGTTCTCTAACCTTTCAGGATCGACCTGCTTGAGTATAAATGTGGAATTGATAATAACAATAATCGTTAAGGTATCATGCGCGGCGGATGGCTCCGTGCGCATTTGGTCCCTGAAGGCGGGCGAATGCGTCAACTCGTTCCGTCCCTCGGGCGACACGCCGGTCATCAGTGTTCAGGTTAGGGAACTTGGCATATTGTAGGAGTGGGCTGGACTTGCTATACTGTAAGATTGGGCTGGCCTTGGCATATTGTTGGGAAGGGCTGGTTACAGCAGTATACTCTTTAGACAGAAACGTGCTCATTGAGATCGTTTGAGATTTTTTTTTGCTTGTTCTTAACTGGAACGACGAACAAAAAAATTGAAGTGTCAATGCTCCTCTTATCATGAATACGTGTGGGCTACATGAAAAACATTTTGAATTTGCAATAGTGATGAGTGCTCCTATTAAAACCATTCTTTCAGACGATACCAAAGAGTGATTCGTTCCTGATTTGCAACCGATCCAGTATTCTTTTCGTCGTCAACACGCAGGGACAAGTACGATTTTATTGTTTAAATTTATTATCTTATCTCTAGAAGGTTATATATTTATGTAAAAATACGGCGAACTTGGACAGTTTCATAATATAATTTTTTATGGGTCAGCATATTTAAAGGAGCCGGAAACTCACCCTTAGTCTATTTGAAGTCCCGTCTCCCTAAATCCCGTGCTCTCTCGCGCTGGTATCAGGCAAAAAGCGCGAATTCGAACGTGAATTGTTGACTCCTTTAAATCGATTTGTTTAAGGTCATTCGTACTTTCTCGTCCGGAAAGAGACAGGGCGGTGACTTTGTCGCGTGTATTCTCTCTCCACGTGGAGAATGGGCCTATGCAATCGGAGAAGACCACGTCCTCTACTGCTTCGCCACTCTCACCGGCGTCCTCGAGAGTACACTTCCGGTGCGTTTTCTACCGTATACCACACTAGTAATTTATAACGATAAGATATTTACAATTATAAAAGAAAACTAGTTAACTAAGTTGACTAAAGTTGACTACACTAAACTTTGTTTGACTTTTCCTGATTATTAAAAACACTTGATTTTTGCCTTAAAAAACTTCATTTGAAAATTTTTTATAACTTTCAAAACACGAAATTCTTAACAGTTGACTTTGTCAACTAAGTTGACTTATTGTTAGTCAACAGTTGACTTTGTCAACTAAGCTGACATAGTCAACTAAGTTGACTTAGTCAAAGTCAACTAAGTTGACATTGTCAACTAAGTTGACTTAGTCAATTAAGTTGACTTAGTCAATCAACTAAGTTGAAATTTACGGCTTTTGGAGCATTTTGACCCAGCTGACCTCAGTTGACCCTTTTGAACTGTATACTGTAGTTATTATGTAAATTTAAACGAAAAGACACATGCTGGTCAAGTTTGGAGGCTTTTGGAGCATTTTGACCCAGCTGACCTCAGTTGACCCTTTTGAACGGTATACGGTAGTTATTATGTAAATTTAAACGAAAAGACACATGCTGGTCAAGTTTGGAGGCTTTTGGAGCATTTTGACCCATCTGACCTCAGTTGACCCTTTTGTACGGTATACTGTAGTTATTATGTAAATTTAAACGAAAAGACACACGCTGGTCAAGTTTGGAGGCTTTTGGAGCAAGTTGACCAAATGGACCTAAGTTGACCCTTTTGAACGGGATACTGTAGCTATTATGCAAATGTAAACTAAAAGAAACATGCTGGTCAAGTTTGGAGCCTTTTTGATCATTTTGACCCAGCTGACCTCAGTTGACCCTTTTGAACGGTATACTGTAGCTGTTATATAAATTAACACAAAAAGAAACTGCTGTGGCTCCCGACACGAAATTGTTCGTACTGTAGTTACTTGAACTGCTGTGGCTCCCGACACGAAATTGTTCGTACTGTAGTTACTTAAACTGCTGTGGCTCCCGACACGAAATTGTTCGTACTGTAGTTACTTGAACTGCCGTGGCTCCCGACACGAAATTGTTCGTACTGTAGTTACTTGAACTGCTGTGGCTCCCGACACGAAATTGTTCGTACTGTAGTCACAGCGGCGGATTGTTTACACTCTCGACAACCAGCCATTCTGCCGACGCTCTTTTTTTTTCTCTGCTAACACTATTTCGCGACTGTTACGCGAAAAATCCTCAGAGTGGCAACGATCTTGCGAAAATTTCGCGCTTTCTCGCCACTCTCCACTCTCTCGCCCATGCTAAAAAGTTCGGAAACACCTTTCCACACTTGACTCATAAAGGTAATTCTTTACCTGTGATTTATGTTTACTTTTCAAAAAAAATCTATCATTCATATCTCGAGAGCGAGCGAGGAAAATATGTCCATCAAATTTTTTGAAATATTTTTTTTAAATAACAAGGCCGGTTTTTACGTATAAAAAAGTTCACTTTAGATACATTTAAAAAGAAGTAAAGGCAAATGTGTGTGTGTGTTTCAGTTGAGCGAGAACTCTCTAATTGGCATCGCCCACCATCCGCATCACAATCTGCTTGCGACTTACGGAGAGGATGCGCTGCTGAAGCTGTGGAAGGACTAGAGAGGACCTTAACACCCTAATTATCTTTATCCGTACCCTTAAGGTATTAGTTAGGACGGTTTATATCTAACACCCTGTTTCATTTGAGACTGATTGAATCATCGCAGTTGATCTCGTTCTCTTTTAGTTTTCATCGTGTTGCAAACGTAGAGCGCTCTTCATTATTCGTCTGATTTGTGAAGAGACATCTCTTCCCGACTTTTCCCACTCAGGAGTAGAGTCCGCTTTAGGGAAAGGGAGAAGAATTTGCTGTGTTAGGGAGCAAAAAGGGGGGGGGGAGAATGGGCTCCGTCCGTTGCACGGGGAGCGTTTCGTTTGTCTCTATGACCCCCTACTTTCTTTCTTAACCTCTCCCTCTCTTTATCTTTCTCTCTCTTTCTCTCTCTCTCAGTATCTTTCTTCTCTCTCTCTCTCTCTTACGCACCCTCTCCGTCTCGCGCTGTCTCGCTCATTTGAACAGCCTGTTCCATATTGTCTACAGAGGCTTCCCCGCTTTTCATCTCTTTTCATCCTGGTCTCTGCTTCTCTCTCTATGTCTCTCACTCTCTCATTCTTACTCTCTCTCTATGTCTCTCACTCTCTCATTCTTTCTCTCTCTCTCTATGTCTCTCACTCTCTCATTCTTTCTATGTCTGTCTCCCTTCTACCTTGTACGTTCGAGTCTCTGCGCCTCCACCCGTCATACGCTCTCTGACACGCCAGCCAATCTTTTCTTTCAATCAGGCCTGTTGCACTGTCGCTTCACTCAACTTACTTTCTCTCTCTCTCTCTCTCTCTCTCTCTCTCTCTCTCACTTGACCGTCTCTCACCGCTCTCTGTTTCTCTGTGTTATGTCGGAGGATTTCGAGTACACCTTTTGCAATCGCCACGTATTTCTGTCATCGCTTGTTCCGTTGCTTTTCAACAAGTGTAGAACATTTTCCATTCAGGCGTTCGAGTTCTTCTTTGTTTCGTAGTCTTTTAGTAGTATTTCAAACTGACAGTTATTCTACGATTAAACGTTTGGCTCGTTCCTTTTTTTCCTCCAAATGTTTCTACTTCTTTTTGACTGCGTGTATATTCCAAAATGATTGTTATTGATTGTTGACATTTAATTAAGTAATTTAATTTGCGCCTTAAATAAAGCGTTGACACTTCTCCTTTGTCGTGTTCTAGGATGCGGTTTAATTTCCGCTTTATATCAAGCATATCATTTGCGTTTTTAACACCAAATATCCGAATTTTCTTTTTAAGATCTCTGCTACTCTTTTTTTACCAGTGATCTGATGCTTTATGGGTTCACTGTTCTGCCGGTATAGCATTTTGAATCGAATGGCTTTGCTTTGCAGTGGCTGTAGAATTACCACTTTTGGGAAGTAAATTGTGTGTGTTTCACCTGTAGTTAAAATATAGTGGAGTTTTTTCTTGAACATGTTTAAATAATACTTTAAATGCTTAATTTTGCAAGTATACTAGCTTTCTTCTTGAACGTGATTTAATAATACTTTAAAGGAGCAATAAATATTTTACTTTATTTTTCCGCTAAAAAGGCGCCGTCGGGTGGTGACTCCTTCCTCTTCTCCTCGCCACTACGGAATCTCAGGAAGCTTCGAAGACCCCCGTGGACTGGCCAGGCGTTTTCGGCCAGCAGAACCGCGAGTATCCACAGGTGCAATCTTTCTTATGGGTCCTTAAATACCAATAAGTTTTAAAATAATGAAAACGTGTTAGAATATTGCCGCTTCTATCCATATTATTCGATTTAATTTGGCATCCATTCGGTTTAGCGAAATATCTCTTAAAAATAAGCGCATTTATTAAGGAAAATGTTCGACGCATTGTAGTTGTCTTGCTAGTTTGCCCACAAAGAGGATGAATGAATGGCTGAAAAACAACGCAGGCAATGCGAGTGTGAAATAGAAAGAAAGGAGGGAACAGAGCAAGCTAAGGGCGAGAGAAAGATGAGAGAGGGTAGTGGGAGAGAGATCAAGGCTAGAGAGAAAGGGAGTGAAGGAAAGAAAGAGAGATATGCTGAATCGAATGGCCTACGTGGTTCGGAGCATGCAAGAATTGTTGGCAGTGTCATCTACCCTTTTGGAGACTAGGACCGTGGACTGATTCATTTGCTGCCTTTTACGCTTGCGGCGACTTCTTGTTGAAAGGAGAATGTTAATACTCTGAGTGAGATAGAGAGAGAGGGGGGGAAGAGAGATAAGAGAGGGAGAGAGAGAAAGAGAGAGAGAATGAGCTAGAGAGAAAGAACTAGAGGGGAGAGATGGAGACGGAAAGCACGAAAGAAAGAGTTTCTCACTTTTCAGCATAAGATATTGATTAGTGAACGGCCAAATCTGTTTGTATGGACTTATGCCTTACCTACTTGTTTACACACTGTACACTGTTATCAATTCTCTGTTCTTCGCATGCGAATCAAATTTGAGGTGGAATCCCATGTAAGCATCTTGACGTATTTCCTATGTCACAATCCCTTTTAATATTCGATTCTAGGTAGCTCAGATTAATGACATTGTTAATATTGAACTCTCAGCAAGGACTTTATTTCCTGTCTGTTTTTACAGACATCAGTGTGGGACTTTGTATCATCATTCCCTTGCAGATACATCTCACGTTCAGTTTGCAGTGTTTTATAAGACCTTGTGCAGACTCTTTTTACCGCTTCTATTCATTTATCATGAAAGATCTTCTCTTGTAGATACATTCGAACATTCGACACTAGACTGCAGTGCTCTGTGGAATTTCGTTTCCAGCAGTTGTCTGCCGCTTCCACGAAGAAGGCAAAAGAAATATAGTATATGCCTCGACATTTATTTGTGCCTGGTGGTAGTTCCCATTTATTTGTCAAGTAGCCTTTTTTTTCTTTTTCTCCCGCGTCTATTGTTTAATTTTGAGCAGCGCCACGTCCCTTTTTATGGTTCAGCACCTTTAGGCCTTGGCATACATCCAGTGAAAAAGGAGAAGGTGGCAAGAGTAATGAAAGGCAGAAGTCGCGTTTTCTAGAAGTAGAGCCGGAGAGAGAGAGAGAGAGAAAGAGGAAGCGAGAGAGATAAAGAGAGAGAGGGAGAGAGAGAGAGAGAGGAAGAGAGAGAAGAAGAGAGTGAGAGAGAGGAAGAGAGGGATAAAAAAGCGAGAAGCAATTGCCCTACGCCACTCTGGAGCACTGTTACTCGACCGTTCGGCTCACGCGCGAATAAATTTCATTAGAGACTTCTGATGTAGCATGTATGCGAGCTCTTAGAGGTAAATGAAGGGCATTTGCTAAAGGGAGAAGACAGCGAGAGAGAGAGAGCGAGAGAGAGAGAAAGAGAGTGAGAGAGAGAGAAAGATAGGACAGAAGGGAGAGAGAGAAAGACATCAAGAGGTAGGAGATGTAGAGAAAATATGTGATCTTAAAGAAATAAAGAAAAAAACAAAATATCAGAATAAAAGAGATCTGATGGTGAGAGAGAAGAGGGTCGAAAGAGAAATCAGAGAAAAAAGGGGGGAAGGAGACAACGATGAAGACATCTTAGCTTGGAGAGGGCTCTTCTCTCTCGCCATGACTCTTCAGTGTCATGAAGTAGAGTTCTCTGTCAGTGTAAGTCAGGATGTTTCTTGCTTTCATCTACTTCCTGTTTGGCCAGTTAACGTGCCCGAGACTGAATTATTAACTAGGCAACGAACAAGGATCGAATGTAGTATTATCTCTAACTGTATATAGGAGAGATAGAGACGGTGAGGGAGAGAGAAGAGAGATAGTGATGATGAGAGAGCGTCTGAGCTACTGAAGTAAAATATAAGTTAAAAAGGAGCACATGTATTGCGCATGCCGAGCTTTCAGTGATGTCGGTGTTTAGTCTGAAGAATGCAGTCTTTTTCCTAGTTACTTCCAGGAAGTCTGTCCTCTTATATCTTTCTCGGTCTCCCTCTCTCCTGCTCTCGGCCGTTTGTCTGCCTCTCCCTCTTCCTCTCTTCACTCTCTCTGCCTCTCTCTCTCTCTCCTATCTTCTCCTCTCCACTCTCTCACTCCTCTCAAGAACCAGAGCACCCAGAGACCTCATTATGTTTTTTTTCTTCCTCCCCTCCGGTCGCGTGTATGTTTGCCTTTTTGCCCTGGCATTTGCTTGCTCCTTCCATTTGAAATGGTGTTACGCGACCGCATAGAAACATGCATTTTGTACTGCCTAAGACATGTTTACTGCTGCAAAATCATAGTTACTCGTGCAAGCCGTTCCAGTGTTATAAGTGTATACTCTGCAAAGAGAGAGAGCAACTAGTAATTCCTCGGAGAAGAAGAAAACTCTCGAAGCTTTCCCACTGCTTAAGTGCACATTGCGTTAAGTCTGTTATCTCTCTCACTCTCTCATCTCTCCTCTCTCTCTCCCTCTCTCTCTCTTTCTCTCTCTCTCTCTTCTCTCTTGTTCACTGCCTGTGTATAAATAATTTTTTCAGTGACATCCCCGTTCTCTAAATGCACTCTGCCCCTCTCACCTTCTATCCGAACTTTCCTTCAGCCTTTCTTGTTTGTTGACCAAATTGTACTTGTTTTTTTCTGTTATTGCCTTCGGTTTTCGTACCCTTTACTGATTATTTCTGATATCGCTGTTACTCTCTTTTCTCTCGCGCTATCTCTTTAACCTTACATATCCTTGGCTTATGTTGAATGCCTCTACTGTCTTCATTTCTTTTTGTAGCCGTTTCTGAGCTTTATTCTATTTAGCTCATTAACGCTTCCGATTTTGAACAAGTGGAATGGTTATTTCATATATGCATTTCTATTTTCTGCGTTGTCACAAAATACTTTTAGAGCTAAAATATATTAGCATGAAATGTTCGAATCAACTGATATGGAAAAATTCTGTCGAATTATTATTTCTTGCACTTAAAAAAATTGTAAGCAGTACATCGCTTATGGAAAACGGCGCATACTTTTAATAGAGCTGAGCAAATGAAATCCACCTTGTTGTCTTTGGATTGATTGGGGGTAGCCGCATATTCTTTCAATCTTTTTTTTATTTATAATTTTTTGAAAATATTTTTCTAAACTTCCGTTACCGATATGCGCATTTTTTTTCTCGATATACATAAAACCGTGGCTCGCTGTAGTAGAGGGAAAAAAGAAAGAGAGACGGAGAGCGAGAGAGAGAGAGCGAGAGAGAGAGAGAGAGAAAGAGAGAGAGAGAGAGCCCCAAACAGGCCTTCGCAATCTCATCCGACCTAGATCTCCAAGAT
>CALZFC010000104.1:822500-1055000 GCA_945643635.1 Allodiplogaster sudhausi
CTCTCTCTTTTCTCCCTCCCTCCTCTCTTCTCCCCTCTCTATCTCTCTATCTCTCTCTCTATCTCTCTCTCCCTTTCTCTCCTCTCTACTTTCCCCATCTCTGTCTTTCTCTCTTCCTCTCTCTCACTATCTCTCTCTCCTCTCTCTCTCTCTCTCTCTCTCTCTCTCTCTCTCTCCTCTTTTCTCCCCATCTCTATCTCACTTCCTTTCCTACTGCCTTATTGCTTTTGTAGAATGAACTCCGGAATGCTCATATGAGGCATATAAGGAAATGTGAGACTGAACACGCTTGAGGGGCATTTCTTGAAGGTTTTGCATGGTTCTGCCCTTCAGTGACTTCCACGGTCATCTGGCACTTATGTTTGCATTATTCTGTCCTTTTGTGGTCCCCTATTCCTTCCTCTATCTATCTCTCTTTCTCTCCCTCTCTTTGCTCCTCTCACTCTCGCCAACTCCCTCTCTCCCTCTCCCTCTCCCTCTTCCTGTCTCCCTCCTTCTCTCTCCTCTCTAGCTCTTTCTTTCTCTTCCTGTTTCTTTCCAGTCTGCTTCTTTCTCTTCCAGGAAGCCTTTTTCATAACTTTCGCTCTCTTCCTCTTCCCTTATCTTTGTCACTTCCTTTCAAATGGTCGCTTTTATGCTTTTTGATCGCTAGAAGTACCCAACCATCTCCCCGTCGTTTAAATTCCACTTTCTCTCACGGTCCATCAGATGTTTTAATCGCTCATCGCGGCGAAGATTTATGTGGTATTTTTTTAGTTACTTCATATTTTCTACCATTTTCTCTCCTCTCTGTGCACTCTATCTCTTTCTCTCTCTCTCTCTCACTCCCTATCTTGCTCTCTCTCTCCCTCTCACTCTCTCCCTATCTCGCTCTCTCATTCTCTCGCTCTGTCTCTTTCTGTCTCCCTCTCGCTCTGTCTCTCGCTGTCTCTCTCTAGCTCTGTCTCTCTATCTCTCTCTATCTCTTTCCCTCTTACCTCTTACCACTTTGCTATCTCTTAGCTGATTGCTGCCCCTTTTACAACTCTCCTCGCTTGCTTCATCACACCTGAATGCACACCCTTTATTCCTTCTATTTTTTGCCATCACCGGGAATGGAATGACGAACAATGCCAGTGAGGCATGAACATGATGAATGAATTGGCCCCGATCAAGGCCCTTGTCAGGACGAGTGGAAAGAGGGAGGAGAGAGATAGAGAGAGTGAGAAAAGGGGAGAGAGAAAGAGAGAGAGAGAGAAAGAGGGTGAGAGAGAAAGGGAAGGGAAGGGGAAGAGAGAGAGAGAGAGAGAGAGAGAGAGAGAGAGAGAGAAAGAAAGAGATGTGGTAGTGAGATAAAGGGAATCGAGATTTTCCTTCCAGCACGCCTCTTATCATTTGAATCTCGTTCCGCCGATCAGAATGAATCAGTAGTAAGCAGCAGAATCAGATGGAACATTATAATCTCGCTTAGCTTTGCACTCCGCTGATAGACCGGGTTGTATAAAATACCTGTTGGTAAAAGTTTTCTTTATTTGAAATATTTTTTGTTCTAGAAATATACTTTTTACATTGCCTGGTGTTTGATCTGCAACATAGAATTCTGTATCCAATGTGTAGCTTTCTTTATATTTCATGCCTTCGGGTAAACTGAAAGCGACTAAATAGGAAATATTGTAGAGAAAGCTGTCAACATCTCTCCCTTTCTCCTTCGTAATCGTAGAATTTGCCAGACATCTTCATTACGTAACAGCATGAACTTTCTTTCATATCGGCTTACGAACGGCTACAAACGATGTTCTTTGTCTTTGTTTTCTCTGTGTGTACTATGCCCTCCGAACATCCATCTATGTGTTCTCTCTCTCTCTCCTCTCTCTCTCTCTCCTCTCTCTCTCTCTCTCTCTTGCTCTCGCTCTGCTCCTTATATCACTCTTTCTGTCCAGGGGAAAAAGGGTTTCCGAACCGGACCACCCGCGCAATTTTTGAGACCCGTAAGTACAAATTTTGGATTACCCATCCTATCTTTTTCAAAAAAAAAATTACATTTTTGACTTACCTACCCTTTTTTGAGGCATTCGTTGGACTTGCCCACCCACTTTTGTGGGGCGCTCGGACCACTCTTTTTTCCCTTTTCTGTCTCCCTTTCCTGCTCTATTCCATCTCTCTCTATGTTTCTCTCACTATCTCTCTCTCCCCTCGCTCTCTGTCTCTCTATCTCTCATTCTCTCTTTCTCTCCTTTTCATACTATTCCTCGATCACGATTTCTTTTGCAATGCGAATTACGGAATCTCCTTCAGCCTTTGCATGTTTACTTGCTCCTACTGTGCTACCTGACGAATTCAATATTATGGAGAGAGAAAAATGTGTCTAACTGAATATAAGTCTAATTTCATCTTAGCGGTTCTTGGTTTATGATTCATAGAACTTTTTAAAAAGAAAATGCGCTAATGCAATCTTGCTTCTGCGTTAGATTACATGAAATGATATCAGATGGTATGGCAGATGTTATAAAATCACCATCTCCCACGCATACAATCAAGTGGTCTTTACATATTCGTGGGTAGGCAAATAGTCACCGTTGTGGGTGGGTGTGAACGACTTCTTGCATCTTTCTGCCAGGATCTCTCACTCTATCACTCTCGCTATCTCCCCCCCCTCTTTCTCTCTCTCTCTCTCTCTCTCTCTCTCTCTCTCTCTCTCTCTCTCTCTCGTTTCTTCCCATCTTTGTCATCAACGTTATAGTTTTTCGGCTTGTTTGTGGCTTATTGTAGCCTTTTTGCCATGTGATTCCTCGATCTTTTTTCTGTATTTCTATTTTTTTCGCTTTTCCTTTTTCTCTTAATTGCCTCCTTTTCCCAATATGAACAACGACCGTCCACTAATTCAGCTCATCATTTCTGTTTATATGACGGGCGCTTAAAAGGTTTTATTCTGTCGTTCAATTCAAAGTTTTTTCTTCTTCTCTGTTTTCGTCATTTTCCCGGCTGAGTTTTGTGAATTCTTTCATTCTTTTTTTTGGCATTGTGATTCCTCTATTCTCATTTCTATCTTTTGCTTTGTTCTTTATCTCTCTCTGTTTATCTCTCTCTCTCTCTCTCTCTCTCTCTCTCTCTTTCTCTCTCTAATGCACTTTCCTTTTTTTTAATCTTTTTTCGCACATGTGCCGTATGTTACATCTGGGATACGTTTCGAAGCAAATGAATCTTATAAAAAAAGCTTGCAGCTGGTTTTCACTACTCAGTTTGTTCTCTTCTTCTAACTATAAGCTCTTGACTTTATCGTTGAGACAACGCCAATATTATAACGAGGACAATTCCAGAGCTGTTTATAATCTTACCCGAGCAGATTTTTCTATCTTTTCTGGATCGTAGAATAAATCGAAGGCGATCATGGTTTGAATGAAATGTCTTTTAAATGTTGCTCGCCATCTCTTGCTTCTCCTGTCACGTTTTGCGCGCGATTTGGAAAGAAGCAAGGAAAAGCGTGCATTAGCAGGGCAGCGAAATGGCTGCGTAGCATAGAATCTCAAAGAAGCCGGACGGCAGGGAAACGGCAGCAACCATGGCAGCTAAAGAGAATGTTAGTTTACAGGCTTGGAAAAGGCATTGAGATTAAGTCGGATCTATTTTAAAATAAAACGTTAAAAAATATAAAGAATAAACCAAACAGAGATTAACAAAAAAGAAAGCAGTTCTAAGATATGAATATAGAAAGATTGCATAATTCGGAATTGAAAATGGTTGCGGAATAAGTAAGTATATTTTAGAGTTATACTGAATGGCACTATAGGATACGGTAACGGTAATATCGCCGTTGCAGGATCGCGACGCAGCTCGCCCCCTCTCTGCAGTCTTCCGAGTCGTTGGTGGGAACGGCAGCGGGAACGGCGTCGCCCCGCTAACATCCAAGTCAGATTTCGCAGCCTCCTTCTTTCTCTCGCTGTCTGTCTATCTCCTTCTGTCTCTCACTCGCTTTCTCTGTCTCTCTCTCTCTCTGTCTCTCTTTCTGTCTCCCTTTCTCTCTTCTACCACTTATTTCTTCTTCTAATTGCAGAAAAGGCGGCCCAGAAACAGAAAACGACATAATGATTTCATGCATTCACGGTGAGGACGCTGCCACGAGGAGTGTTGAGGTTCGGGCTTTTTTGTTTAACCCTACATTTTCGCCGTTGTCATTGTTATATCGATTAATTATATCAGTCTCCCAGGATATTTTACCGTATCATATTATAGAGACTCTTACCTGTATTGTCATGATGGTTTCATATCAGGATCACCTTCTATGAGTGCTTTTTTTTTTACTCCGTCTCGCTTTTCTCTCTGCCTCTCTGTCTCTGTCTCTGTCTCTCTCTCTCTCTCTCACTCTCTCTTCCTCTCTCTTCCTCTCTCTCTTCCTGTCTCTCTCTCTCTCTCTCCTCTCTCTCTCTCTCTCTTCCTCTGTCTCTGTCTCTCTCTCCCTCTCTCTCTCTCTTCCTCTCTCTCTCTCTCTTCCTCACTCTCTTCCTCTCTCTCTCTCTCTCTCTCTCTCTCTCTCTCTTCCTCTCTCTCTTCCCCTCTCTCTCTCTTCCTCTCTCTCTTCCCCTCTCTCTCTCTCTCTGTCTCTCTCTTCCCCTCTCTCTCTCTCTCTCTGTCTCTCTCTCTCTCTCACTCTCTGCAGGAAGTGTGCGCTCGTCTTCGTGGCGATGTTGCGTCCGGCCTCTCCTCTGCCGAATCCTCCCGCCGTCAACAATACCACGGTTACAATGAGTTTGAAGCGCCGCCTCCCGAGCCCCTTTGGCGGAAGTACGCAGAACAGGTCAGTGGAGATTTTTTTGTCGCCTACTTTTTATTCTCAATGTTATACTTCTCAATGTTATGCTTGAGAGTCTGCCGATCTAAAAAATATATTAAAAAATATTATTACAATATCTCGATTACGGGCCCTTATAGTTGACCGACTATCCTTTTTTCACCCTCTTGTCTTTAATTTATTTCAATGCACATTTAGATCGCAACAAATTGAATAAATTAGACAAGTATGCTTTTGCAGTTCAAAAACCCGTTGATTGCGCTGCTTCTCTGCTCGGCCGTTGTCTCGGTCCTGATGCGACAATTCGATGATGCCGTCTCGATTACGGTAGCCGTGGTCATCGTGGTTACGGTAGGATTCGTCCAAGAGTACCGGAGTGAGAAGACACTCGAGCAGCTCGGCAAGCTCGTCCCGCCAGCCTGCACGGTGTAGGTGGAGAGGGAATGGAGGAGAAAAAGAAGAGAGAGAGAGAGAGAGAGAGAGAGTGAGAGAGATAGAGAGAGAGAGAAGAACGAGAGAGAGAGAGAGAGTGAGAAGAACGTGAGAGAAAGAGAGAGAGAGTGTGTGAGAAGAAAGAGAGAGAGAGAGAGAGAGAGAGAGAGAGAGAGAGAGAAAGATAAGTTATAGGCATTCTATCTTGATGTATTCAACAAAAATTTTCAGTTAATTTACCGTAAAATGGAAAATTATTTAGCTTATTTAGGAGGTGAGAAAAGGCTTTTCTTCTTCTTTCCAGTGTTCGTGATGGCCGCGAATTGAATTTGCTGGCGCGAGAACTTGTCCCGGGAGACCTGGTCATTCTGCACACGGGAGATCGAGTTGCAGCTGATCTCAGACTTGTTGAGGTACGTGCGAGTTGCTCTCTCTCTCTCTCTCTCTCTCTCTCTTTCTCTTTCACTTTCTCTCTCTCTCTTTCTTTCTATCTCTCTCGCTCTCGCTCTCTCTCTCTCTCTTTCTGTTTCACTTTCTCTCTCTCTCTCTCTCTATCTCTCATTCTCTCTATATGTTGCCGTAATTCGGTGGTCGAGATGGAGACTGCATTAGCAGTAGCAGTATATTTACTTATTATTCTTAGGATAATATTATATGATTGAGTATGTCACAAAATAACGGGCTTACAAATTTTCTTGGTGTATTAAAGAATAAGTTGCCAAATAGAATTGTCGTCAAACTGCTCATCCTTCCACAGGCAATTGACCTCCAAGTCGACGAGTCATCACTCACCGGTGAAACGGAACCCAAGCTCAAGCAGTCCGCTGCGATTCCACCGAGAAAACAAGCATCTCCTGCGGTGTCGCCTGGTTAATCTTTTTTGTTTCCTTTTATATTTAAATAAATACTGCCTACATCGTCCTTCTATTTCAACTAACTAATGGTTACAAATGCAATCCTTGGTATAGGAAATGGAGGGCTTGTCACCCCAATTTTTGAAGATGCGTCTGTTTGTAATGTTTTTTTTATATTTTTACTTATTTTTCCGTTCATTTGTAAGAAAAAAAAGGAATAATTTAAAAATAAATTTGAGATGGCGGCCACGTTGATCACATGCACTCGGTCGCATTCATGGGCACGCTTATCTGTTCGGGACACGGAAAGGTTTGACTTTTGGAGGCAGATTAATCTTAATCCCATTAACTAAAATAGGATTCCATTTTGCTTTCATTTATCTCTTACTTTTGTTTTCTGCTCTCTCTCTCTCTCTCTCTCTCTCTCTCTCTCTCTTTCTCTTCTTCTCTTTCTCCAACTCTTTTTATATCTCGTTCTCTGTCTCGTTGTCTCTCTCTCTCTCTTACTGTCTTGTTTATCTTTCTCTTTCTAATTCTTTTCTCCGCTTTCTTTTTATAATTTCTTTCGCCAGTTTACAAAACGTATCAACTTTCTTTCAGGGTCTGGTGATAGCAACGGCTGCGAACTCTCAGTTTGGAAATGTGTACAAGATGTTGCAAGATGAAGAGGCAAGTGTAAATCCAAGACCAGATTTTCGTATTTTGCAACGCCTCATGCGGCTCGTATCACTGAAACTATCCGCCTAACATATTTAGTATTGTGTTGCTTGTAAAAACCACATGTGCGAGGTACTTCCTTGTGATGTTTTTGTTCTGTTATTGGAAAAACAGTCATTAGTATGTAGAATAATTGCTTGCGCAAGACGAGGACTTCTTTTTTTAAGTTAGAAATCAGAAACAACAAGGTGACTATAAACATGGTAATATAATTTATTCCAAGGAGCATTTACAAATTGAATATTCATGACATTTTCTTTTTTTATGAATGTATTTGAGAAGGTTTCTAGGCTGTTACTTTTTTTGATTTGTTGTACATTTTTGTACATTTCAAAGCTCGAAATTGAATTATAAATTGAAACTGAATTTGTACTTAATCAATCCCTTTTCTTGCAGTCTCCGAAGACGCCGCTGCAGAAGAACATGGACCAGCTCGGCCAGCAGCTCTCTTTCTACTCTTTCGGCATCATTGCTCTCATCTTCGTGATTGGACTCGTCCAAGGACGAGCTCTTCTCGACATGTTCACAATTGGAGTCAGGTCAGGGAGAGAGAGGAATGTTACGAGAAGACAAATTTACTCTGTATTTTACAGTTAAAAATTATAAGGATATTGAACTTTTTTTTACATGTCATTTAATTAAGAAAATTTTTTTTGAAACCATGGATTTATTAATAAATAGTGTATGCTTTAGTCTGGCTGTCGCCGCGATCCCGGAAGGCCTTCCAATCGTGGTGGCAGTGACGCTCGCGATCGGAGTCATCCGAATGGCTGGCAGACGCGCCGTCGTCAAGAAGATGCCGGCTGTCGAGACTCTTGGCACGATTGTTTTTAGGATTTAAAATTCTTTTCCTTTTTTATACCTCTGTGATTTGCTTGCTTGTATTGTTATATTTTATTGCTTTCTAGCATATATCTGATATTTTATATCCATTACCTTAATCTTGAAGCCATGCATTGAATAGTCTTTTATCTTTGGTCTCCTTGAAAATAAAAGCAATAATAATTTAGGATGCGTGACTGTGATCTGCTGTGACAAGACGGGAACACTCACGAAGAATGAGATGACAGCCACTGTTGTGGTCGCGGCCAATGGACAAAGAGCAAATGTTGGTTCACCTCTCATTCCTCTCTCTCTCTCTCTCTTTCTCTCTCTCTTTCTCTCTCTCTCTGTCTCTCTCTCTCTCCCTCTCTCTTCTCTCTCTCTCTCTCTCTCTCTCTCTCTGTCTTTTTCTCTTTCTGCTTTTTTTTCTATTCCTCTCTCCTTCTCACTTTCTCTCTTCTCTTCTCGCTTTCTCTGGCTCTCTCTTTTATTTTCGTTTCAGCAAGGATATTTCAAATTGTTTACATCCCAGTTCTTCTGACAATGAGATCTTGCTTGTACTTCTCAATGAGTTATCTCTATTCAGGTTAGCGGAATTGGCTACAGTATGTCGGAGGGCGGCGAGTGCACCGTAAATGGCGAACGAGTTGTAGGCTATTCGCATCCAGCCATTTCTGCCGTAGTTGAGGTTTATATCTTTCTGCATTCCTCTTGATTTAGATATCTGATCCGCATGTAGAAATAACTACTCTAAATTAACTTGTTTTTTAAATGATTATTCGGACAATTTAACTACAAACTTGGTTTTTTTTTCAGGTTGGCTGTGTTTGTAACAACGCCAAGGTGCTTGGCGACACTGTGATTGGCCAGCCTACCGAAGGAGCTCTCATTGTTCTCGCCAAAAAGGTATGTATAGGCGTGCTTGTAAATCCGGAGATTTCGTGCCCTAAATCCTTCCAATTTAAGGTACAACTCGAAGATGCACGCGGCCACTTCACGCGTCTCCAGGAGACGCCATTCACGACGGAAACCAAGTGGATGGCCGTGCTCTGCGAATCTGTTACGGTAGGTTTTGGAGGGAGATTTAAATTTTATTTTGCTTCTTTTGTATTTAGTGATTTATAGAGCAATTAACCTCTTCGGCATCAAGAATGAGAGAAACAAACGGTTGAGGAATAAAATAAGGAAAGGGAGAGAGCATGAGAGATAAAAAGATAGATGATATTGTTTTCGTAAATTTGTTGGGTAAGCATTTCAGAGCTGAGCTTTTTTAACACCCAATAATTATCTTTGCAGGGTAGGGGCACGGAGCGATCGTACTTTGTGAAGGGCGCGCCAGACAGAGTGGCAGAGAGATGCGAGTTCGTGCTAGACTCGGACGGAGTCACCATCAGACAAGTCGACCCGAGGATGAGGGCACAGCTACTCGATGACGCCAGGGCACTGGCCATGGGAGGACTTAGAGGTTGGAGAGAGAGAGGGTGGGAGGGAGAAAAAGGGGGAGAGAGAGAGAAAAAAGAGAGAAAGAGGGAAAGAGAGAGAGAGAGGGAGAAGGAGTGGGATGATGGTAGGAGTTAAGAGAATAAGGAGGAATTAGTTTTTTTTATTTTACTTTTATTCTAACCATAATTAGGAAAAACGCACTGATTTGTTTCTTGAATATATATGAAAAAGAAATAATAGTTGATGTGGGTGATCACTTTACTTTTTCCTCTTTCTGTTTACGGGATCTAATTGAAAGCTTCTTGATTTTCTAAGTAACGAAAATGGTCAAATTACAGTTCTTGCACTTGCGAGGGGCGCCTCCCTCTCTCAGCTGGTCTACGTTGGCTGTGTCGGCATGCTAGATCCGCCGAGGCCAGGAGCTGCTGAGGCCATCGAAGCAGTCAGGTTAGCATTGATCTTTCTCGGGTAGTTATTGATTTATTATATCTCTTTCAAAGTATTCTTTAAGATTTATTCAAGAACTTGAAGATTTATATTTAAAAAAAAATGTTTCCTCAAAGCACAGTAACACAGGGAGCCAGCAGGACAACATCTGCTGCTCCTCACAATCCTTGTGCTAAAGTGAAATTATTCGAGTACAGAAGGGTGACACTGGTAATTGGTAATCTGTTCAACCCAATGGCTTCAGAACAACATGAAGTGAATTCAACACCAGAAAGAACATGGTTTAGTATTATAAAATCAGTCATGAAATTCGTAGATCTCTTGCAATATTCAAATCAGAGTTGTTTATTGTTGACAACAACAAAAAAGCAAGTGTTATTCCAGAGCTAGTGGCGTTGATGTCAAGGTCATCACGGGAGATTCGATGGAGACCGCACAGAGCATTGGTTTGTTTTCATATTGCTTTATATCAAGAATATATACATCTAGGACTTATATATAGTTCACTAATTCGATACTATTTGTAATATTGTATAACAATTTAAAAAAAAATCGTTTCCTTCGCTATATGCATCGAATTGCAGTCGGGCATTTGTACAACACATTTACAGGCGCTCGTCTTGGAGTCTATCGCTCGAGCGACTCTTCCCTTTCTGGCGAGCAGGCAAGTTTCTCTCTTCTTATTTTTTTTTAATTATTATTTTTTATATTTACATTTTACGACACAATATTTGTCATTCTCTCTTGCAGTTTTGTTATTACTTGAGAGAATAATAATAATAATAATAATAATAATAATAATAATAATAATAATAATAAAAAGATAATGATTTTTAAGCATCGGAAACAAATTAAAAGGAGATTCAACAAACTAAAGGAAGAGATTCCAGTTGGATCACATGACTGAGAGCGAGCTGGAATTGGTGATTCGTGGAGTGACTGTCTTCTACCGAGCGAGTCCTCGCCACAAGCTCAAGATCATTAAGGTTTGGTTTCACTTTGTTTTTTCCCTTCTTATTGTAATAAAAATATATAAAAGTTAAAAACATTAAGGTGAAATTCTTATATTATCGCATTGCAAATCCAATTGTTCCATGCATTTGGAGGAGATATTTTGAAAGAAAAAAGCTGCTCACTTATTTAGGCGCTCCAAAACATGGGCGAAGTGGTGGCGATGACTGGCGACGGAGTGAATGACGCGGCCGCTCTGAAGAAGGCCGACATCGGCGTGGCCATGGGCAAGTGCGGCACCGACGTCTGCAAGGTTCGGGCAAATGGGGCATTGATTTATTCATTTATTTATTTATTGGTTGGTTTGTTTAGGGGGGAAAAAGGTAAGCACGCTTGCTGAATTTGAAAGAATAATGGGAACTGTCAAACATGGGAAAGATTATATAATTTAGCAGTATGTTTTAAATATTTTTTAAAATTTTATTTATTTATTTGCTTATTTTAATTTATTTACTTTGTCGAATATTATTAATTCAATTAATAATTTTTAAATGAATGGCGGTTTAATTTCACAGGAAGCCGCAGATATGATCCTCTGCGACGACGACTTCTCGACTCTGAAGCTGGCGATCGAAGAGGGCAAGGGCATCTACCACAACATCACCAACTTTGTGCGCTTCCAACTCAGCACGTCAGTTTGGTGCTGTTATGGGGGCATATCCCAGTTACCTTTCTCTCTCCCTTTCTCACTCACCATTATTCTTTCTCTTTCTTTCTCTCTCTCTCTCTCTCTCTCTCTCTCTCTGTCGCTTTCTCTCTTTCTCTCTCTCTCTCTCTCTCTCTCTCTCTGTCGCTTTCTCTCTTTCCCTCTCTCTCTCTCTCTCTCTCTCTCTCTCTCTTCTTTCAGAAGTGTGGCTGCACTCTCCCTCATCGCCGCCTCAACGATGTTCCACTTCGAGAATCCCCTGAATGCGATGCAAATCCTCTGGATCAATATCATCATGGACGGCCCTCCGGCACAGAGGTTTTATTCGTTGTCTTCACTTCTTATTTTCTTTCTCACACCTTTCATGCTCCCCACACCTTTTCGCTTTCCTTTCTGTCCCCCTGATTCACTCTCTCTCTCTCTCTCTCTCTCTCTCTCTCTATCTATCTCTCTCTCTCTCTCTCCCTCTCTCTCTCTCTCTGTCTCTCTCTCTGTCTCTCTCTGTATCTCTCTCTCTTTTTTTTCTCTCTCTCTCTAACTCTTTTCTCTCTCTCTCTCTTTTCTCTCTCTCTCTCTTTTCTCTCTCTCTCTCTCTCTTCTCTCTCTCTCTCTCTCTCTCTCTCTCTCTCTCTTCCAGCCTTGGAGTGGAGCCGGTGGACGCGGCGATCCTCCGTCAGCCCCCTCGCAACACTCGCCAGCCCATGCTGACCTTCAAGCTCTGCGCTTCGATCCTTGCCTCGGCCGCTCTCATCGTCGTCGCCACTCTCTGGGTCTTCTACAAGGAGGTCACTCTGCTTGTCTAATCATAATGTGTTGGACAAAAATGTTATGAGCGTATTGCATTGTCATAGTATACGGGACAAAATATGTGGGACAATAGTTGTTTTCCTTCTTAAATAGATTCCCAAACGGTGTTGTGGAATTCATATTGATGCCCCAGGGTTAGCAAGGCACGTTCTAGTTTACGTACCCACCCTGGTTTTTTTTAGGTCTTCCCAGAGTTCTACCCCTCCCAGTTTCTTCCAAGCCGTGGACAGTGGAATTTATTCCGTCCGTAGCCGACTTTTCCTTTGTTCAGATGTCAGCAGACAACAAGATCACGCCCCGTGACACGACCATGACATTCACGTGCTTCGTCCTCTTCGACATGTGGAATGCACTCTCATGCAGATCGGCAGACAGACTCATCTACGAAATCGGCATATTCAGGTTGGGAGAGAGGGAAGGAGAGAGAGAGAGAGATAGGGAGGGGCAGAGAGAGAGA
Organism: Allodiplogaster sudhausi; assembly: GCA_945643635.1. NCBI lineage: Eukaryota > Metazoa > Nematoda > Chromadorea > Rhabditida > Diplogasteridae > Allodiplogaster > Allodiplogaster sudhausi. Next base: position 834,902 of record CALZFC010000104.1, read on the forward strand.
AATAGCAGGGAGGTTGTGAGAGAGAAGAGATCTTTGCTATGGAAGAGAAAGAGAGATTGTTAGGGGATTAGAGCGAGAGAATAATAGAGGGCTGATGAATAAGACAGAGAGAGAGAGAGAGAGAAAGAGAGAGTGAGAGAGAAAGGGAGAGAAAGAGAGAGAGAGAGAGAGAGAGACGAAAACGATAGATTCCCTCTTGTAATCTCTGATTCTTGTTAGAATAAGCATGCTTTGTGTGTTGAGGAACCGTGCATTCTGCGTGTCTGTGGGTGCCTCTCTTCTCTGCCAACTCGCAGTCATTTACTGGTCGCCCCTCCAGCACATCTTCCAGACTGAGGCACTTTCCTTCTTCGGTCAGGGAGATCTTTGATCTTGATTCTTTTTTTTTGTTGCAATTTTAATAGGATACCACAGATATAGTAGCGAACGGAAGTGGACTGAGATGAGAAATGAAGCTTTTGCTATGCTAGAGCTTAGGAGAACTGTCGCTAAACCGGGATCTGCACGCGGCCTTTCAATTCTCTCTATGACTATGACTCTCCGTCACTCGCTCTCTCCCCCTTTATCTGTCTCGCTCTCTCTCTCTCTATCTATATCTCTCTCTCTACACCATCTACTAAAACTGGCTTGCTCTCTCGCTACCTTTCTGACCTCTCTGATTTTTAAAGCACTCCATATTGCTCCAAGTGAAGCTAGCCTGAACTGTGTTGCCCCTCTTTGTTTTTTTTTCTCTCTTCAAGATTTGACATCACATTTCTCATACATGCAGAATGAAACATGAGAGGCATACAAAACATTGATGTGCGAGAAAGAGAGAGAGAGAGAAGAGCCGTTTCCGACCGATTGCATGGTTTTTGCCTTTGCCCATGTTGATGGCAATGAATATATCTTGTATCCCTTTTAATTAATGATAGGAGAGTATTCGCGAGTTCTTCCTCATCTTCTTACTTGCAGACCTCGTCTTCCTGACTGCGTTGTCGTCGACAGTCTTCTTCATGAACGAAGGCCGCAAACTGATTGAGAGAAGCTCCAAGTCGAAGCTGAACCACCATCCCAGCCATGTCAATAGCTTGTAGTCTTCCCGGTAGCCCATATCGGAGGAGAGAATATCTTTCCATCGTTGCGTAACTTTATATTACTCACTCTCTGTTCTCTCTCTCTCTCTCTTTCTCTCTCTCTCTCTCTCTCTCTCTCTCTCTCTCTCTAGCATACTACTCTCTCCTCTCTCCATCTCGCCGATCCTTTTTTCATTATCCCCTCACATGACGTGCAATAAGAGCTGCCAACTGTAGACTTCCTTAGCTTTCATAGTCCATAAGAATCCAAAGTCGAAGAAAGTTCTTGTCACATCTGATTTCTATCGAAGAATAAGGTCGCATTTGCTGTTAAAGGACATGATAAACCGATGCGATTGGAACTATTTCAGAATCGGTAATTTTGGCTTCTTTTTCTTCATAAATGTTGAATCCGACTAACCAATTTTGGAACAATAATTCGTTTTAGTTCAAAGACAAAATGTAAACCTTCATCTCAAAATTTCTCCATTCTTTTCTGATTCAACATTCTTGTCCCTTGTCTCTTCATTTGATCTCTCTATCTTGCGCGCGATTTCCGGGGCCTTTCCCTTGTCTTCTTTTTTCCAGCCACCCTAACTGTAAAGCTTGCTGCACTTTGTTCATCTTCACGTTTTCTGACGATCTAGCTAATTTATTCGCTGTCTTTATTATTCTACGTCCATATCGGGAACATGTATAGCATAGCTCTATAATATTGTTCTACTAGTCGTGACAATGCTGATTTGGTCCTTTTCTACTCACTCTCATTCTCCGTGACAAGCAAATAGGATTGTTCGAATTGGTCACTGTGTAGCTGGATGGGACAATTTTTTTAAAATGAAAGCGGCGTTGTCCATTGCGAACGATTGCACCGAGTTGCAAATTGGGTGTCCAGTTCGCTTTCTTTAATAGAACGTTTCATTACTTCCCAGTTAATGAAAGTTTTTTTCCGCGAACACTGAAAAAACTCTACAGTGGAAAAGACACTGAATATATAACAGCAATAACATAAGAAACATTACATTGAAAAGCGACTGTTTGGACAATTTTGTGCCATTTGATCTGTGCTAAATACAAAGGGAACTAACAATGAGGATAGTGAGGACGTAATGATCAAGAAAGAAAGAAAGAAAGAATGAATCAGAATGTGATACGCGATTGCCAGATGGCACTAAAACAACGTCATCCGGCTGTTCTCTTTTTCTATCTTGCCCCGAAGACCAATTGTCGCTTTCAACGGACAATTGTCACTAGCTGTTCATGTACTCCTAGCAATAACTATGGATGAAATTAAAGTTGAATGATGATCTTTTTTATTTCATTAATAAATTAATTCTGATGAAATTTTCTTCTTATTAAATTATATCTGACCTAACTGAAATTCGGGGAATAATGCGTTTATTCTGAATGAGAAAATTTGCAAAAAGCAAATTTGCATAAATTTACTATCAAAATTGATCCTGTGTTCAAGGGACGCAATCAAAAGAAAGGTATCATCATCTCGTTTCAAGTCGTCCATAGAGTATTGCGGAAGAGTCGACTGGTGATCTCGAGGTCTCAATTTCGAGAAAGGTTTTCACGGTCGTGTTCACCAAGGTCGAAATAGCGGAAATGCAAGAAAATATGTACGTACCCAGTCCGCTATTCCATATCATATTATTTATAAAGGTTAAAAAAACCGCTAATTAGCAAATTGCTCTCAATTTACTCGTTGAGAAGTGCATCTCATCTTATCCCCATTGAAGGTTTCTGATGACAGGCTGTTGGGTAAGTGGTTCAGGCCCGCGTAGGAGAATCTCGGACTTGAAGAAAAATAGACGGCATGTACATATATTCACGCGGTAGCGTGTAGATCCCTGGAAAAAGGAAAGCCAGGCGTCTTTGTTGTTTGAACTGTAACTTTAACACAGTAAATAGAAAGGTTTCTTATTTACTTCTGTAATGCAAAAAAAAACTATGATTAGCACTCTGGCCTTTATTGCTGCGATTTGGGCGAGTGGGAATGAGAGATGAATGGAGGGTGGTCTAGCCGGGGGAAAGAGCGCCTGGGAGGAAGAGCACCCGCGACTGGCTGGAGAGTCAAAGAGGAAGCCAGTGAGGTTGGCCTGCTAGTCGTCATGCAGCTCGTCGCGCTCAATAAAAACAATGCAAAATGTTTTTTTTAATACATATATATATATATATATATATATATTTTAAATTATATTTTTAAGGCTTAAGCGTTATTACGTCGACAATGTAGGCGTAGAAGAACAGAAAAGGCACGGAGAGGATGAGCATTTCGACGGCCATATACAGAACGGAGGCCTGAACCCTTTTGAAACTGAGAAATACTCGGACGATAATCAATTATTCGTACCGAGCCGAGAAAAACTCGATCGATGAATAGAGCACCGAACGCTCCACCGAAGAAAGCGGAGAGCCTGTTCACGCGGGACGAGCCGACGGCGGGTGCTGCGAACTGTAGGAAGGGATACTGTAAGATGTGAGAGGGATTGGATACGGTATCATTCCTATCGAATCTCAGCTTAAAATCTATAGAATGCAACAAACATAGCAGGCAATTCCAGCGATGGCTGGGAGGTGGGGTGCGAAGGGCTTAGTATAATGTGGAGCAGAGCGAATGCGCAGCCGAGCAGCAGACCGGCGAGGCTGGCGTAGCCGAGAATAGTGATGCAGACCTTCCGGTCTCCCAGCAACAGCTGTAAACATTCATTTTTCTTCAGAGTGGTTTAACTCTTCATACTGTTCAAAGTATTACAGCACTAAAAGTTCAGAAATGCACGTACCGGAATCTTGAGGGACGAGTGGACGGCGTAGATGGCGACGAGGGAAGCGAAGGCAGGGCCGAATCCGCCGAGGAAGGGGCCGACGAAGTGGTGGAGGAGAGAGATGCCGAGGAAGAAGGTTTAAAATTTGCAGAAACCTTCACTGGCGTTGCGGAAGCGTTGGCAGTGTCATAGAGGGCGACAATGGCGGCATTCTTGCGGGCGAGCAGCGAGGCGAGCAGCCTCCGGGCGGACTGCAAGAGTGGAAATGGTTCAAGATCTATAATGCGATAAAGGGGATACAAGGAGAGGCTCACTCCTGGGAGGGCGAGGGCCGAGCTCTGGAACTCGGCGTCGTTCTGCTTGAGAAGGGTGACCCGGTCGGCTTCCCCCGTGGCTGCGAATGCAGCTTCCCAGCCAGGTGCGGAGGGCGCCTTGGGAGAGACGGGTGCAGCTTCGGGAACTGAACGAAAAGAAATGAGTGGACAAGTGGAAGAGAGGGAAGCGAAGAGACATCCGGCGCTGCTTTTACGCTGCCCAATTTACTACTCCACGAAAGTGCGTCTTCGTGACCAATAAAAGTGTGCGATATTTTCAGTATAACTTTAGTTGTAAAATTGATTCTTATTGATTCTGATAATATACTGCGAAAAACTCGTATCAACCTTTTCGATTTTCAGGTATTGTTTACTCAAACCAAATAATCTATTATGACAGTTCATTAAAATGAATTATAGGAAGCTAGTTTTCTATATGCAACTGTTCATGGGATGCTTTCAAATTTCCATTCTGCATTCTTTTTAACCACTCTAGAAAAGTAATACTATATTATATCACTCCATTAGCGCTCTCACTTTCTAATCTCACTCTCACTCTCGCCCTCACTCTTTCTTTCTATCCTTCTCTATCTATTGAACACTTCTTGAAGTAAGCACTAACGATCGCCGGCCGCAGGGTCGCTTCCTTCTCCTTAACCTCCCTGAGAGATGGAAAATGATTAGCTACAAGTGTGGATATGGCTAGTACAACTGTAATTCTTCCTATTCAAGTAGTCAGGAAGAGCAGTAATCGACAAACTGGAAGAACTTGTGTTTCCGGAGCTCGAACACAGGCGGACGATCGTCTCGGTTCTTGACGGGGATGAACACTGAAAATGAGCAGACACTACTTTTACATATTACATCTTGATATTTGTTTCAGCGCCAAAAACTTTCGCCATTTATGAACTTACTAATGATGTTGCGGAAGGCCTCGGAACAGTCCTCCGGCAGCCGACTGTCCTCGTCGAATTTGATGTACACGCCCTGCAAACATAATTACTTTTATTTTTTTGAGAAAAAATCAAAAGATAAAAGCCGTTAAAGCCATAAAATAAATAAAAAGAGAACTGTGCGTCAAACAAGTAGACTATGGTTAATGAAAAGAGCTCACCAGTGACAGGTCTACAGCCGTGCGGCCGATGGCCCACACATCCAAGTTCCGGTCGAACCCTCGGCGTTCAGCTGGCGTCCGGGACGGCGAGGATGCGAAGCTTGAAGGAAAGTTCGGGGGCTCTGCTGAACAAGACAAGCGATTCGATGAGAATGCACAAATGCTATGCCACAATACGAGAAGCCCAGTTTCTGCCAACCGGAGCAATGATAGAGAGACAAACAGAGAGAGAGAGAGAGAGAGAGAGAGAGAGAGAGACGGCGAGAGAGACCGAGATTGAGAAAGAGAGAGAAGGATAAGAGTTGCCAAAACTAACAATCCTGGCGTGCCGAATTCCCCGAACATGAACGGGCCGTCCCTCGGGCAGATCCGGGCTTGGCCAAAATCCACCACTTTGGCCTTAACATGCAAAGTATTTGCCAATAGTTGCTTTTTGGTTCGTTGTGATCTCAGAAATTTTCAGCAAACATTTTTTTTATATATCTTATTTAGCGCGGCGAATCTCTGACCTGGCCGGAGGATGCGAACACGACATTATCGGACTTTATGTCGCAATGCACGACATCGTTGCTGTGCAAGAACTCAACTGCCTGTAAGGTTTCGTTTGCTTTGACTTTAATGATGATACTAAAGCTGTGATATGCATCCTGCTAACTTACATCATTGTTTTGGCTTATCTATGTATCTTAAAAAGGTATGTTTTCCCCCTATCTGATCCTCTATTTCTCTCTCTCTCTCTCTCTCTCTCTCTCTCTCTCGATCTGTCTCTCTTTGTGCTTTTAGATTGAACACTGAAATGAAAAACTCAAAAACTAAAAAAAAAAAGAATTTGACTGTGCTTCACTATTTGGACGCGAACAGTTCATTTTTCACGATGTTCATGCCATTTCTTTGCTTGTTACTTTTGCTTGTTATTCATTCAATTGTGATCTCGCCAGAGAAAGAAGCAAGTCGCTTAGCTCGACGATACGTTCCATAAAAGAGATTCAATGGAAGTCGTGTTAAATAACGAATACAACTTGTTATGTTTTTATTTTGCTTGTTCGATCAATACCCGTCGGTGGTTAATGTTTTCCTGCCGGTGGTTAATGTTTTCTCGTTGGCAAAGGCATTCAAATGCGCCCAAGGTGCCAGTAAAACTGGAATTCGGATACCATCATCATAGTCAGGAAGTTACAGCACATGTGTAGTGAAGGGTTAAAGCAGAAGAAAATATTATTAGGTTGAAATCATTTGGTTGTCAAGCGGCTAGCCTTCCAAAAAGTGTGGTTTAAATATGTCTTAGCGACAAGCAAAATTTTTCCTAGACGCTCATTTGCTGATACGAAGGGAAGCGGATTCTTCCGGATGTACCCAGATTGGGGTTATCGATTATGAAATGGAATGAGATCCATAAAATCTCTGGCAATCGACTAGACATACATACGTGTACAAAAATAAATGACGAGAATCCTATCTCTCTTTCAAGCTGCTTCCGATTTGAGTAGGCTCTCTACCTGAATGATATCAGAGATGACGATGGCAATCTGAAGCTCGCTCAGACGGCCCTTGAGGCGCGCCAAAGATCCGTGTTCGCCCAGCTCCATGGCCAGCATGACCGTTCCGCTCTTGTTGAATGCCCCTCGGATATGAATGCAGAACTCGCAAGTCCTGACCTACAATACAAGCGAACCCCGCTTTCCGAACCTTCATATCACATCTGTCTGTATCTATTCACATATGAGCATACATATGTACATAATTCTTGATATGTGTGCAAAATTTCTTTAAAAACGCTTTCTACAGAACTTTTTCATCTGGAAAGCACACACAGTGTTTAACAAACATTTGTAAGAATGGAAACAAACCAGGCAGAGCACATAGATCTCGCTGCGTACATCCTTCTCGTCCAGATCAGACAACTTCAGCTGCTTGACGGCAATGTCCGCGCTGCCCTCCACTACTTTTCCCTTTAATAAATATATACTCTTTTCGCTAATCACATGTTTAATCGTTTATCCCTTTATTTATATTTTATTTATCGACGTTTTATTAATGTGAGTGCCGGCTGGTGGACTTCATGAAGTGTTCTTTACAGTCGAATAAAAGCAGAAGAAGAAGCATACAATCCTCCATCTTATTCTTTTATCTTTACTCTCACACAAGATCTTGCCTAATGAGATAAAAACTTCACCAGGAATATGTCCTAACATGCAAAACAAACTATAGATAGAGACAATATATGTAGTTAAAAAATCTAAAATCTAAAAATAGTAAAGCTTTGTAAATATAAGTAAATAAGAATTCCCTTTCCAAGAAACAGGATAGGATTAATTCCTTGCAAATCATTACTATGGATTTATCTTTTAACCTATTAGGCAAAGAATTAATAAATAAAAAATGATAAAGGTTGAAATTTATGAGGAGAAACCGCAATAGGCAGACAATTGAAAAGACAGACAGTCTGATGAGAAATACAAGTTCCTTATGGTTAGAGTATAGTCAGAAGCACGGAAGAAAGGATAAGTTTGAAAGTTCGTCCGTGAGGCTTTAAGTTGGAAAACAAATGAAAGTCGAAGAGTTAGATGAGTAAGAACTAATGGAAAACAATATCTTATAGCAAGCAATGCTGCAACGCACACCATGATAAGCAGAGTGAATTATTTACAAGCATCTTCATATGAAGCGCCTTAAGAAACATTATTTGATGTTTTTAATGAGCTTATTTCTACATAGCAAGTGCTGATGGGATTTCGGTCGAGGCGCATTAAACAATTAAAAGAAGAAATAGTTGGCGAAAACACTCTTTGAAGAGCGTAAAGGGATGCATACTCCAGAAGGCTCTGATCTCTTGAAAGTCGGCGCACAATAGGCGTTACACGACAAAAAATTGAATTTAGAGGGGTCTATATCTCGACCCAGAGGTCGTACAGACCGAATCGATAGCTCATTCGACTCTGCGCTAACCATGAGTGCAACTTATGGTTAGGGACAACGGGGGATCACTTACAAAAAAGAGAGAGAGAGAGAGTGCACATACTAACACGATACACTTTGCTGAAGCCTCCGTAACCGAGGAGCCCTCCGGAGGTGTCGATGATGCCGTCAGGATTCTGAAGAGGAAGTCTGTATATTTGGGAATTGTTGTATCCTGACGGCAAGAAAATTCCGATTTTAGAAAACATGAGTAATTTAGTTATAGGAGTCACAATTTATGCGAATCTCAAGAATATATTAAAGATATTAAAAACATTAGTGACCCCATCATATATAATTTTTTTTGAGGATGAAGAGTCGTCAAAGGCACGGAAGGCCAGGAAGGAAACTTACCGGAAGGCTCTCGAGAACGACTGCATCGGGCGAAGAAAACTTGAGGAGATCCATGAAAGACCAAGAACACCCAGAGAAAAAGCAGACCAGCCGTTCTTTGTGTACTTTAGGAGTACTCCAAACGTTCAGTGCAGATATTATATTTCCCTTGTATCCAGAGTCACGTCTTCTAGTGATGTACATATATACATATAGCCCTGCCCCATGGGAAGGTGTCTGATTTTCGTATGTAATTAAAATTTTATGAGAGATACCCATGAGCGTTAAGAAGAAAATTAGGCGGTTAAGTTTTTTTTTTTAAAATTAATCAGACCATCTCATACCATCCTAGACCCTCTAAGGCCGTCTCGGACCATCTCATTGTGAGATAATCCAACATAGATGGTCCGGAGATCGGAAATTCACTTTCGAGAAATGTCAAAAAAACAGTGCCTTTGCTGCTTCTGAGCTGATCACCGCCATATTTTTCTTTAGTTTCTCTCATTAAAGCGGTCTAAAGAGTCAAGACGATGAACAAGCGAGCACACCTTCAAAATCCAAGCGGCAGAAATGTCATTAAATTTAAGACAGTGTGTTAGGGCAGCCAATAGCGTCACTTGCTAAGTAAGCGAAATTTATTAATCATTTGTAAACTTTTCGTCCTAAACTTGATCTACATATTCGTCACTATATCTCAGGTACATGTAAACAGTGCACACAAATTAAATATAAATAGATGTATGTGAGCGTCGGATTTCATTTTGATCGAGCTTCGTTTTTCGCTCTATACTCCACTAGATTATATCTCTGTGGTTCGATCACTATTTCAATTCCTCGAGTTTCGCTGTTTGTTCCATGATTAATTCGTTGCCCTTTGTTGCCCCGAAAGAGCAGCTTTCCTTGCATATGTCCGCCGTGTCTGGCCGTCTCTGAATGCTTCTCTTGGTTGTCGCCGCTCTTGGTTCTTGCCCGGTCGACGCGCTCAAGTGCTACAGCGGATTTTCGGAGGGGAACGAGAAGGCCGGACGTGACGCAGCCATGACCACAAATTGTGATACGAGACTGACCAGTTGCGCCAAGATTTTATCTGGTTTTCTTGACGCAACGAAAGTTTGTTGACACCAAAAAATTTCGGGTTAATGGAGAAGCAACGCGAAATGGTAAGAAGGCCAAATTTGTGCTCAAAACATGAATGAGTGACGCTGGTGACTCTGAGGTTGGCAATATTTGTTTGTCGGACTCCTGATATTATCATCATCTGCTTTGCTCTTTTGATTGTAGAAGAGGAAATTTGAATTGATTTGTATTTATCCATCAACGTTAGAATGTTAAACTAACAATCGGAAACGGCTTGCGACTGGATGTTAAGAACGTGACATGCTGCAAGGGCATCCTCTACAACGGCGCCCTCCCCATGTCTCCTCCACTCTCTCTGCTCTTCTCCACTTCCACTTCTGAAACAGTCCCATATGGCCTCGTAAGATAAACTTACTAGAACAAACTAAAAGAATGCCCTTGTTTCCCCTAATTTTTGGGGGATCAGTGGGGGATCCTTTCTTCGCAATCTCCGCGCGAATAAAAATAGCTGTATATTCGGTTTTAGGCAGTACTATAAGCCGAACTCGCGTTTGCGGTTTTAAGGCAATGATATATCGATTCGATTGGAACTGTTCCAGAATCTTTTTTTGGCTTCTTTCTCGTCATGAATGTTCAATCCGACAAAACAATTCGTATTGAATTTTGTTTTCTAAATACGTTTCATTATTTCCCAGTTAATGAAAGTTTGTTTTCACCAGGCACCAGAGGTGTAAACGGGCCCAAAATTTTTGGGCCAGCCCGGCCCGTCGGGCCCTAAATCTCGGCCCGGCCCGGCCGGAAATTTCCGGGCCCTGGAATTTTGAGCCCGGCCCGGCCCGGCCCGGCCCGCGGGCCCGTTTGAGCCCGATTTTCAAAAAAATTCTGGGAAAAAAAATCGAAAGAGTTACAATGTGTTTTGAAAGTCAGAATTTTTCATGCTCGTGCTATGAACATTCATTTTAATGTATAGAAGTAAGACTTTTAGGGGGAAAAATGAACAAATAAAGAAAGTTTTCCACTTATCAATGCCACCAGTCGTCCTGAGTGGACGACATTGTGTGCTTATCGGGCCCAATCGGGCCTACGGGCCGGCCCAACTTTTCTTGGGCCCGGCCCGGCCCGGCCCGGGCCCTTGGGAAATTGGGCCGGCCCGGCCCGCGGGCCGGCCCATTTACACCTCTGCCAGGCACACACGATAGGTTACTCTACAGAACAAAAGACGTTGAATATATGGGCGATCAGCAATAAGAATAATGGCGTTCTAGTCGTGAAATGATCGGTTTGTAAGAGTATAGTAAAAATTGGGGATTTATTGAGCGGGAGGGGCATATACTGTCTCTTCTTCCCACCCTCCCTCCTTCTAGAAGTGTCTAGGAGGCGTCATGCCTTCCGTGCATGCTCAGAATCATGCACCATGATGCTGGAAAGCGACATTTCCACTGATTATAACTGTTCGACCATTTCGGACGCACACCATCTACATCATGTTTTAATTGTTAATTGCGAATTACCAGCTGGCGAGCTGATGGACACCCTCATCTTTGTTCGTATTCATTGTCTTCTTCTCTCCTCTACAGCCACTTCTCTCTCTCTCTTCTCTCTTCCCTCTCTTTCTCTCTGCATGTCCATATTTTGTAATTGCTTCATTGATGTTCCTGTTGTTATCCAAGCCAAAGAGCGCCGTCTCTCATTTACTCTCCCTTTCCACTATCTCCCTCTTGCTGACTTTCTCTCTTTCTACCTTTCTCTCTTTTCTCTTTTCTCTCTTCTCTCCCTCTCGTTGTCCATATCTATTAGTTATTACTTCATAGCTATTCATGTAGTTATCCAAACCAAAGAGCTCCGTCTCTCTTTTACTCTCCCTTTCCACTATCTCCCTTTCTCTCTCTCACTCTCTCTCTTTCCATCTCTCTCTCTCTCACTTTCTATCTCTCTCTCTCTCTGTCTCTCTCTCTCTCTCTCTCTCTCTCTCTCTCTCTCTCTCTCTCTCTCTCTGGAACCTTCGATGGCCGTCGCGAATGTCTAGAATGCAAAGTCTGGCATAGGCTATGCGATTTGTTTCAACCCTTTCTATTCCACTTGTCAGCAATTGATTTAATAAAGAGATGTATTCATGCATTAGACATTGGTTTACTCAATTCCAAAATGACAAGAACGGAGCTACAAAAGTTGTTAATCTAATGAAGTTAATAAGTCCAAGAAGACTCAATACGAGGAAGATCAAAAAGCGGAGTAAATACGTTACATGTGGTTCTCACATCAAAACGCGACTCTCGCTATTTGGGAGTTTTCAACGTTCGTTTTCTTGTCATTCATTCAGATTCTCTATCTGCCTCTGTGTCGTCGCCCTGTTCTCTCACTCTCGCCTCTTTTTTCATTGGGTGCTTTCCTGTGCTGGTGTTGTTCTGGAAATGACGATTAATGAGTAATCTTTTGGCAGCACTCGAACGCGTTGAAATAACTAAGAGACACTAGCAGCAAAAGAGCCCTCGAAATTGAACATATTGAAAAAGCAAAATGAAAAATTTAACCAGTATAAGCAATGCTTGTGATGTGATCTGTTGACATCTTATTGGGAATAATTGAAGGTTATATGTGTTTATGCTGCACTTGTAAGTACATAGGTAGGTCACCAGTGCGAGAGCTGTGAACTTTAGCGGACGTGACTTTAGGGAGTTCGTAAGAATCAGCCAAATGTCGAGAAAAAAATGAAGTCATTTAACCTGGCTTCTCATCCGCAACGCGGCCGGCTTCATCGACAGCTCTCCAGCTAAAGTCAATTTTCACTTTTTTAAATTTATAAATTGACTATTTCGGAAGAGATTTCCTGCAGGTTTCATCATGAGCAAGAACCCACAGGAGGAGGCGGAGAAGTCTCTGAAGAATCAGCGTGCAGCCTCTGTCAATCCGCGACTTTCTTTATTCCATCTTCTATTTGTTGAATGAATAGCAAGAATGACTTTCACTGAAGGAAAAAAAGGAAGAAACGAGAGGAACTTGGCGATCGGAGCAGTTAGACGAAAAAAGGCGGCACTAAAAAAAAACAGTGACCGTAGGAGAGGGTTGTTGGAGGCCTTGAGAGAATTGGATGAGGATGTAAATTGTCTTTTCATGGTTCTTTAAAGGAATCTATTTTCCTGTGTCGAAGCTTCTAAACAAAATGTAGATTGCAGCCGACGTCCTGTCGCGGTAGCGAGCGTGGACGGAGCGTGCTGGAGTGGATGCAGCAGATCGACAGGAGAAGTGTTAGGGAGGGAGAGGAGAGAGAGAGAGAGAGAGGGAGGGAGAGAGAGGGAGGAAAAGGGGAGAGAGAGTCGGTATTCCTCCTTGCAGGCTCGCCAGGAGGCCGCCTTCGAACAAATCGAGGCCATGCAGATCCGACTGGAGAACGCCGTCGACGCCATCCGTGTCTCGGTACGAGAGTACTCTCCTTCTTCTTCTTCTTCTTCTTCTTCTTCTTCTACCTCTAGCTTCTTGTCCTCTCTCTCTCTTCTTTTTCCCTCTCTCTCCCTCCCTCCTTAAATCTCGTTTCCGTCTTTCAGGTGCACACGATCTCTCTTCTCCAGGACCCGCAGCCGGCTCCTCCTCCCTCCGTGGCTCCACCCGTCGCTATCACTGCCGATGCTTGAGAAGAGGAGGAGGAGAGGCAGCTCAAGACTGCATCGCTGCAGAAGGTTATTACTTTCGAAAGAGAGAGTTGACTTTAATGTTCCCTCTAGAATGCTGTCCTTGTTGAGGAAAGCGAGGAAGCAGAGGACAGCGAGGGAGAGGGGAAGAAGGGAGGCGAGAACATCCGCGCCCTCTCCACCCGCCACTCCGAACAACTCTCTGCCCTCGCCGACGTCGACAACGAACATTTCATAATTCATACAAAATCATATGCAATTACGGACTTATTTTATGCTAGCCTCACGGAATCTCAGAAATAATTGATAAAAAATAATCAAACACGACAGTGATGATCATTTTTCAGACGGCAACGGACAATTCGAAGAAGAGCGGTGAAGACGGCAAGAAGTGAGAGGCCAGATCGCTTCTTCCTTCACGCGCTCTCACTCGCTCCACCACTTCGCTCCTTTGCCCTCTCCCTTTCCTCTCTCACTCTCTCCAACAAATTATGTGAAAATAAAGAAGGAGAGACGCGAATAAAAGAAGAGAACAAGGAAGAAAAATGTCACAGGAGTATCTCCTCGAAGAGTTGGTTAAATAAAATAAAGATATTGGGAAACCCGGGAGATTTGAACACAAGGAGGAAATGCCGGGAAAGACAACGAGATAAAGTTGATTATCAGATGGTTACATCCCTGATACAATAAGGGACTCTTTTTTTCCTCTTTACGAGACTATTGTCGTATACGTTAAGAAGGGCCGTGTATCTACGTCAAAAGTAACAGGGACAACAACATCATACAGGTAGTTAAAAACAATGGAAAAAGAGTATTATGTGATCTGGCGTCCTGGCTGAACATCTCAATTAGCAGATGCGTGACCCAACCCGCCACAATAGATTGGTCACTGTGAAAATGATGTAAATCTACATATTAAAAAATATATTTAACTTGACTGCGCATTTAAAAGCATATGTAATGGCTTAACAGGTTGGTCACTGTGAAAGTGATGCAAATCGATATATGAAAAAATGAATATATTTCTGACTATTTAAAATAACTACGTATTTAAAAGCAAATGTGATGGGTAAATTTAAAAAAAAAATTCTTCAAGTAAGAATAAACATGAATAAATAGACGAAAGTACAATTTTGAGCATGCCAATTACTGATTTTTGTTTATATTAACATTAAAAAAAGCGGGATTTTTGCACTTAAAAGTAGAAACTTGTAAAGAAATGCAAATTTTTAGTGCTCCGGGGCCGTATAAAAGGGCTCCAAATCGATGCTCTCCATCAGATTCACTCTTGTCTCTGTCTCTGCTTCTCTGCCCTCTCCACTCTCCCTGCAATGTCTGCTCTGACGATCGACCCTCCGGCTGCTCAGCTTCCCGCCGCGGGCGGTGCTTCCGTCCATCAGCTCGCCAACGGCGGTGCTGCTCGTCTAGTCTACAAGGTTTTCCTCTCCCCTCCCCTTCCCCTCCCATCCTATCTCCCTTTCCATCTCTCTCTCTATCACTCAATCTCTCTCTCTCTCTCCTATCTTCTGTCCTCTCTCTCCTGTCCATTTCTCAGTTCCACAGTTTCCCAGCCCTCCTTGTCTCCTTGTCTTTACCGCTTTGTCCCGCTCTCTCGCCATTCTCTCATCGATTATTTCCTTGCAGGTCAAGTCGTCGAACAACAACGAGTACCGCCTGAAGCCGGTGTTCGGCTTCGTTGAGCCGGGCGCGGCTTCTCCCCTCGAGACACCCGCCTGGCCGGCCCGCCCAAGGAGGACAGGACGCCTTCAAGGCCGCGGCGGTGGCTGGTGAGATGACCCTCCCCATGTCGGCCCAGTGATCTCCTCATCTTCTCCCTCCTCTCAATAAACATATTCCAGGCTAACTTCTTTCTTCGCTCCACATGCCAATAGTGATAAAAGTCTCCCCTGAAAGTGCTAAAGGTAAAGCCTTTAACCAAATGAAAAGTAGCTTTATTCGAGAAGTGGCGAGATATTTGCAAAGGTTCATATTATGATCAAGACATATTGAGATGCATTACGTGAGCTATTTATAATGAAGGAATGGGTAGCTGCCTGGGGATCGGAGATGAGAAATGTAAATGCTTTAGTGTTAATGTTGTCGCATAATTTAGATGGTGTTTGTATGAGTAAATAAAATAAATAATTGACATATGTGGTCAATCAAATGTATATGAATGCTCGATTGTGGTCGAGTATCTAGCCAGCGTCCAGTAAACGGGCACCGAAAAGAAAAGGCGTAGAGTTACTTGATTCACGACACAGTACCTTGCAGTATATCGAGAATAATACCAAAAAAAAAGGCAGAGAGATGGGGGTAATCAAGACGATACCAGCGAATATTAGATAAAAAAACAAGGGTTGAGAACGAAGGGAGTAAGACCGGATGAGTCGGACGGCGTGGCTGAGTGACGGCTGCCGGGGCAGAGGACGCGGCCTCCGACTGCGACTGGACGCTGCGGTCGACGGCTCCCTGTGCAAGTTGACAGGATTTGTCCGCGCAATGAGAAGTTCCACCAATCAAGCATTTTACAAGATTCTGAAGGATCATCTCTTCATTGAAACCATTGCCTTCGGATTCTGAAACTAACAAAATTTAGACGTTGTATTTCTCTTACATTCTTTGTATCTGTAGTAATTTCAAAGTTTAAAAGATGCCCAATATTTAAAGTAAACGTTTCCATAGTAACTTATTATTTTCCATACGTTGAGATGGTTCGAAATAAGAAATTCCAATTCCAATCGATAGTTCATTGTACTCAGCTAGTCATTTGGTAAACATAGAGCTATGTGTAAAATGCACTTTAGGACCTACGGAACCATATGTTACGTCACCCAGGGGGAAGATTTATAAGTAGACTAAAGAAACTCAGTACAAAGTGCCCAGGCCGAAACAGAAATTAGCTTCAGCTCGCTTTCTCCAAGCAAAAAAATCAAATATTAGCATTTTAAGGCAATTTTAATTGCGCTGGTCTAAAGTTCAAAAATTTCTAAGATTGTTTCGAATGATTCCACTTGGACGCACACTCTCCTGGAAAACTTAATGAGGAAAATATTTCAGAGTTTATTTGCCGACAATGACAGCTCAGAACATATCAACATATCATAATTTTAAAATTAAAATATATTGTGACAATTTTGAAAATATTGCATTTTATTCTAACTTGATGGAAATCCTCTACATATCGGACGTTCGAGAAACCATGGGCAATGTACTTCTTGCACCATTGATCGTATATTGCGTTCGGCATGCCAATTACAAATTTCATAAAATTGGACTTTTTCAACCCCTAATAAGTGATGAACAGCAAATTAGCCACTTGTGAACATTTTACTTGCAAATTTCTCATGGCCCTTTCAAAGTCTAATTCAACGAAATACAACATCTTACCATATAATGCACTTTGATAGTTTCTGTATTATTCGAATTTTACTGTGAACGCTGCATATAAATGGTAGGTTTTATCCGCCGTAGGGGAAAGAGAGAGGGCGAAAAGGGTGTGTGAGAGAGTGGGAGTGGGACCATTCAGGGGTTGTACTCGATTGGGAGGTTCTTGCGGCGGACCATGCCGTCGCCCTAGAACCACTCGCGGCGGAACTGCTTGGCAGCGCCGTCCGGGGTGTTGGTCCACTCGATGGTGATGCGGTCGTTGTTCGTGTCCTCCTGTAAAATATTTTAAATTGAACAAACAGGGTATTTATCAGAATGTGATAAATACAAGTTCAAGAAAAAAATGTGCAGCACCTGCCCATAGGCGAAGGCGTCGCAGGACACAGCAACGAGGACGGGCTCCTTGGGGTCGAGGACTCCGCTGGCCGGGTCGACACCGAGCCGCTTCATGTTCGTGGTCTTGAAGGCCCAGCCGATGCGACGGGCAGAGCTGTTGATCACCTGTAATTGAATTATTAAGTTAACTCAACCTTGTTATTTTAATTAATTATTAACAAATATATCAAAAATATTCTTGCGAAAGAGGGTCACATGAATGAAGACGAACCTTGATGTGGTTGGTGTGCTTGTCGTCGTAGGGAGAGTTGAAGACGACCTTGGCGTTGGGCTGAGTGGCGATGTCGCCGGGAGCAAGGGACTGGGCCATGCCTTGGAGGAGGAGAAGAGAAGTGGAGAGGCGAGCAGAGAAGCACAGTCAACGACTGATGGCAATGCCGCTGGAAAACCCCTTTTATATGATTTTCTTAGCTGCAAATTTTTCATTTTTTTCACAAAAGTGCGTCGAAATGGTTATGAAAATTCGTGAATCGTTCATAATATCACGAAACAAACAAAGAAAGATCACTTATTTTCTCATTTGCTGATTTTGCATCGGTGTTCTTTCAATGATTTGCAAATTTTTGAACCTTTGCCCTCTACACAATGATAATCATTTTCCATACTTCCAGCATAGTTAAGCAAATTCAGAAATTCGAGCGAGTTTCGTTGCTATTCTTAGAATAGTTTTGGTAGTTTGATCGTTATTCCGTGATAGTTTGAGCTTTCCACGAAATTTCCATGTTGATCATCGCACTTTTTAGAAATAATTGAAATTTTTCACCTGGGAAAATCGTATAAAGGCAGCGTTCGTGAGGCATTGCCATCAGTCGTTGACTGTGCTTCTCTGCTCGCCTCTCCACTTCTCTTCTCCTCCTCCAAGACATGGCCTAGTCCCTTGCTCCCGGCGACATCGCCACTCAGCCCAACGCCAAGGTCGTCTTCAACGCGCCCTACGACGACAAGCACACCTACCACATCAAGGTTCTTCCTATATTAATGCATCATTATTTCGCAAGATTTTCCAAGACATTATTTAAGAATTAATAAAACAAAATTACACATTGAATTAACTTAATCCTGCAATTACAGGTGATCAACAGCTCTGCCCGTCGCATCGGCTGGGCCTTCAAGACCACGAACATGAAGCGTATCGGTGTCGACCCGGCCAGCGGAGTGCTCGACCCCAAGGAGCCCGTCCTCGTTGCTGTGTCCTGCGACGCTTTCGCCTATGGGCAGGTGCTGCAGATCATTTAATTGTATTATACAAATCCAATTTATAACCTACATACTTCAAAATTTTCTCAATTTAAATTCATTTAAAGGAGGACACGAACAACGACCGCATCACCATCGAGTGGACCAACACCCCGGACGGCGCTGCCAAGCAGTTCCGTCGAGTGGTTCCAGGGCGACGGCATGGTCCGCCGCAAGAACCTCCCTATCGAGTACAACCCTTGAAATGTGCCCTACCGACAGTAAAGAGTCGAATATTTGATCTCCCTTGTTCTGAAGAAGAAATGAAACGACGAAATATAAATAATTAAATTTGACACTAATAAGAAAATACATCCAATCTATTCCATTTGTCGCTTTCTCACTGACCTCTTTTTATTTTTCTGTGTTCTATTAAAATATTCATGTTTTTTTCTTAAATTTTTTACTATTTACTATTTTGTCGTGCAGGAATTGCCACGATTATTGTCACTGCTCAAAGTTTCGAAAAGTCTCTAATTCAACCTTGCTTTCTTTGAAACGAATGGAAAAATTTGAGAATGTTTCATTTTTTGTAAGAAAATAGTGTTTCATTACTAATTCGGAAATCTCCGAGTACAAAACGGAGGACAGAGCTACAGTCCCGCCCAGGATCTTGGTACCATGGAGGGGTCGGAGGGGTCGGAGGGGTCCAAATGCATCCTCGGTCATAACTACTTTCCTAGGAAATAGAAAAACGTTGGTTTGCTTATAGCGAACGGATGTTACTGTTAAAAAATCGATAATTTCTTATCACTTGATAAGAAGTTATCAGTTTTCGCTTATAAAAATTTTCATTTCTTATATTTATAAATGAAATTTCTTCTGTACCATTATTTTGTCTCTTCCCACATCCCCAAATAATAAAATTAGAGATTGTATCATTGATAACGGAAATCGATAAATCAGACCTTATCACACATGTTCAATAGCTGAGCAGATTCGCCCAAGGATTCTGAATCTGGTTATGTAATCAGTTTTCAAATAGAGTGCCCGTTAACAATATATTTTTGATTGTGTGTACTTTCCATTCCTTTCTTCAGGATTCCCCATAGTCTTAGACTTTGTCAAAATTTTGGCCCAGTATGATGCGTCCAAATCTAGGTTGCTGCAGTAGCATTGAACCTCAGAAATTTAGCGCGCACTCTTTTGTCCTCGGTTTAATTACCCAAGTTTGAGGTAGCGAAATAGCACAGGCAGAGAAAAAAAGGATTAGGCCCCGCCCCCTCGGCCTGAAAAGCCTCCCTGCCCTATTCTTTCTGAAGAAAGGCATGGAAAGTACACACAATCAAAAATATATTGTTAACGGGCACTCTATTTGAAAACTGATTACATAACTAGATTCAGAATCGTTGGGCGAATCTGCTTAGCTATTGAACATGTGTGATAAGGTCTGATTTATCGATTTCCGTTATCAATGATACAATCTCTAATTTTATTATTTGGGGATGAGGGTAGAGACAAAATAATGGTACAGAAGAAATTTCATTTAAAAATATAAGAAATGAAAATTTTTATAAGCGAAAACTGATAACTTCTTATCAAGTGATAAGAAATTATCGATTTTTTAACAGTAACATCCGCTCTCTATAAGCAAACTACGTACCATTTAAAATATTTTACTCTTTCCTAGGAAAGTAGTTATTACCGAGGATGCATTTGGACCCCTCCGACCCCTCCGACCCCTCCTTGGTACCAAGATCCTGGGCGGGACTGTATCACTCATATATGATAGCTCTGTCCTCCGTTTTACAAAACGTTGTACAAAACGGAGGACTGCTGCAGATATCTAGCTTGCTTCCGAAATTGCAAAATTGCTTTGTGTCCCGTCTTCTTTACGTTTATGGCCCTTTTCAAATATGTAGAAAAACCTTTCATCTTTAGTTACTCTGCAAGAAATCAAAAAAAGAAATCTTAAAGGAAAAGGGCTGTGTATCTACGTCAAAAGTAACAGGGACAACAACATCATACATGTAGTTAAAAACAATAGAAAAATAGTATTATGTGATCTCTGGCGTCCTGGCTGAACATCTCAATTAGCAGATGCGTGAGTCAACCGGCTACAATAGATTGGTCACGGTGAAAATGATGCAAATCTACATATTAAAAAAATTTTGTAGCTTGACTGCGCATTTAAAAGCATATGTAATGGTTTAATTTAGAAGAACTCTTTAAATTAGGATTGCAGTGAATAAATCGACGAAAGAAAGATAAAGAACAACTTTGATCGTACAAAATTAACGAAATTTCCGTACGCTAAAGTAGATTGGTCACTGTGAAAGTGATGCAAATCTATATATGTATGAACAATAAATATATTTCTGATTATTTAAAATAACTGCGTATTTAAAAGCAAATGTGATGGGTTAATTTTAAAAAATATTCTTCAAGTTAGAATAAACATAAATAAATTGATGAAAGAAAGATAAAGTACAGTTTTGAACGTGCCAATTACTGATTTTTGTTTATATTAACATAACAAAAGCGAGATTTTGCACTTTAAAGTACGAACTTGTAAAGAAATGGAATCCGGGGCCGTATAAAAGGGCTCCGACTCGATGCTCTCCATCAGATTCACTCTTGTCTCTGTCTCTGCTTCTCTGCCCTCTCCACTCTCCAGCAATGTCTGCTCTGACGATCGATCCTCCGGCTGCTCAGCTTCCCGCCGCGGGCGGTGCTTCCGTCCATCAGCTCGCCAACGGCGGTGCTGCTCGTCTAGTCTACAAGGTTTTCCTCTCCCTTCCCCTCCCATCCTACCTCCCTTTCCATCATCTCTCTCTTTCACTCAATCTCTCTCTCCTATCCTCTCTCTTCTCTCTCCTCTCTCTCCTGTCCTCCATTTCTCAATTCCACAGTTTCCCAGCCCTCCTTGTCTCGTTGTCTTTACCGCTCTGTCCCGTTTCTCTCATCGATTATTTCCTTGCAGGTCAAGTCGTCGAACAACAACGAGTACCGCCTGAAGCCGGTGTTCGGCTTCGTTGAGCCGGGCACGGCTTCTCCCCTCGAGATCACCCGCCTGGCCGGCCCACCCAAGGAGGACAAGCTCGTCATCCAGTACGCCGAGGCGCCCGCCGACGCCGCCAACCCCCAGGACGCCTTCAAGGCCGCGGCGGTGGCCGGTGAGATGACCCTCCCCATGTCGGCCCAGTGAACTCCTCATCTTCTCCCTCCTCTAAATAAACATATTCATGGCTAACTTCTTTCTTCGTTCCACATGCCAAAAGTATGAAAAATCTCCATAGAAAGTGCTAAAGGTAAAGCCTTTAATAAAATGTAAAGTAGCTTTATTCAAGAGGAAGTGGCGAGATTTTTGCCAAGGTTTACATAGGTTATGATCAAGACATGTTGAGATGCATTACGCGAGCGAGTATGAAGGGGTGGACAGTGGCAAAGAGGATTGGGGAGGAGAAATGTTAATGTTGTCGCACAATTTAGCTGATGTTTGTATGAATAAATAAAATAAATAAGAGACACATGTGGTCAATCAAATGTATATGAATGCAAGATTGTGGTCGAGTATCTAGTAAAGCGCAAGCGTCCAGTAAACGGGCATCGAAAAGAAAAGGCGTAGAGTTACTTGATTCTCGACACTGTGTGTACCATGCAGTATATCGAGAACAAAACCAAAAAAGGCAGAGGGACTGGGGCAATCAAGATGGTAGCAGCGAATATTAAATAAAAGACAAGGGTTGAGAACGAAAGGGGCAAGACGGGATGAGTCGGACGGCGTGGCTGAGTGACGGCTGCCGGGACAGAGGACGCGGCCTCCGACTGCGACTGGATGCTGCGGTCGACGGCTCCCTGTGCAAGTTGACGGGGAGCTCACTAGTCAGTCTAGTCTTTCCTGGTTCTAACTAGAGAAGCGAAAAGGTTTCCCCCAGCTTCTAGAGCTCTCTTATGTTCCTTTTCGCCTGGACCTAACCTTTTCTTTTAAAGCTCTCCAACATGGAACATTTGTTTTTAAAAAAGTTTAATTAATTGGTTGGTAGGATGATTAATGGATGAACTCCAAACATCATATCGGGCCTTGAATTAAAATTTATTAGCTGTTCGGCAAGATGTTTTGGCGAAGAACCCGACTGTTTTCGAATATGAATTTTTGAAACGTCATTCGGAGTATGCATGAAAGTATTATCCACTCTCAGTTCTCATCCGGCAGGTTCTCTTTGTTCTCGTTTCTCAAACGATTAGCGCCAATACATCTGTTTCTTTTATTTATTACTCTCTCGATCTATCATTTCAATTCTGTATCAAAGAAGATTTTACAGATTTAAAAAGAAAATTCGTCTTGTTTTATGCTTTATTTTGCTTATTTTTTTAATACAAATAGTTATTATCGATTGTATGAGCCTTTTTATCTTCTCTCAAGTTCGCCCTGCTGACCCGCGAGGAATGGGGCAACTGCACGTCGACATGGCCGGTGGGCTACGAAGGCCCCACTTCGCAAGTACTCGGCCGCCAACTGCCACACAAAATGCAAAGCGAGGTATTGGGAACTTTCTCTCTCTCTCTCTCTCTCTCTCTCTCTCTCTTCATGTCCATATTTATTAGTTATTGCTTCATTGATGTTCATGTTGTTATCCAAGCCAAAGAGCGCTTCCCTCATTTTCTCTCCCTTTCCACTCTCGCTTCTCTCTCGCTCTCTTTCTCTCTCTCTCTCTCTATTTCTCTCTCTCTGTCTCTCTTTCTGGACCCTTCGATGGCCGTGCACGATTGTCTAGAATGAAAAATCTGGTTTAGGCTATGCGATTTGTTTCAAACCTTTCTATTCAACTGGTCAGCAATAATCTATTCTTGCATTAGACATTTGTTTACTCAACTACAACGATGACAAGAACGGAGCTACAAAAGTTTCTAATCTACTGAAGTTAATAAGTCCAAGAAGACTCAATACGAGGAAGATCAAAAAGGGGAGTAAACACGTTTCATATGGTTCTCACATCAAAACCCGACTCTCGCTATTCGGGAGTATTCTACATATTTTTGTCATTGATTCAGATTCTTTATCTGCCTCTGTGTCGTCGCCCTGTTCTCTCACTCTCTCCTCCATCACACTTAAAAGTTACATTCTCCCCATTCTCCCTTCTGTCTTTCCTTTCTCTCTCTCACTATCTGTTCCTTTCACCTATGGTTAACATCGAAAATTCATAGGTGATTCTCGCCCTTCTACAACTAGAAATAATGCTTCTTAAGATTAGACATGTTAGTACAAAGAAATGTTGTATGTACATAGACAAGAATTCAAGAATAAAGATGAGTTAACGATTTGAAAAGAAATGCGAAATCTCACGACGAGCCATTATCGTCACTCTCCGGCGGGAATATGAACTTGGGCCGCGATGGAAGCGACGCCGAAAGTTTCGGATCCGGAATCGACTCCGGAATCGGTGTCGGAGGCGTTACTACAGCTTCTGGAATGGAGGAGAGAGCAGTCGGAAGAGAGACCGAAGCGGGTCGAGTGGGAGGCGCCAGGGAAGACTTGGAGCCGACGCCCAGAGGTGTCGGAGAAGGAGTCGATAAAGATTTCGACTCCTCCTCCTCCTCGTTCATCTCGCACTCAATCCGTGTCGGCGGTTCAGTCGGCCACGGCGTCGACGGCCCGTCCGCGTACAGCGAGGAGAATTTATAGGAGGGGGAGGCTGCAAATTAATTGTATATAAATCACCTATAAATATTTTTTAAAACATCTCAACTTTATAGTACATAATGCAGCCAATTCTTTAAGGAGGCCCACCTTTCTGCCCCCGATCTGGTTTTTTGCCTCTCCCTCTCTCGCTCTCCCTCTCTCTCTCTCTCGTGTTCACTCTCTTTCTCTATCTTGCTCCTCTCTCTCTCTGTTTCTCTCTCGCTCTCCGCTAACTCGGCTCCGAATCCTGTCTCGCTCTCTGCACGATCCTGGACACCGAGGGCGATGAGGGTTGCGCAGCCACGGAGACAGTCCGTCGTTTGCTGAGCGAGGCGCGTGGCGTGCAAGTCGGCGACGCACCGCTTCTGCCCACTTTCCGTGCGGGATTCCTCGAACTCTTCCGCCGCACCACTGTGCTCGCCGTCATCTGCGAGGAGGATAGTTAGAGAAGAGGTTTAAGGAGCCAAAAACTCAATCCTGAATACGCGCCATTTGCCTGAAACAACGGCGAGAGAGCATGTGATTTAGAGAGACGCGAATACAATGGTCAGAAAGATGGAGATTGATTACGGCTCTCTCAAATGCTTTTCTTTGTCTATATTGATTATCTATGATACAACATCTTTTCTATCCGTTCGGAAAATTAAAGTAAATACATATAAAAATGAAGCAAACGCATACTGGTGCAGAGCGAAGAGTGCTGTCCGCCCTTCTTTTGTCCAACTCGCGCAAGTCGATTTTCAGTTCGATCTAAAAAGAAAAAAACAATTAACAAATTTACCTTTTTATTTTCCTTTTTTCACTCTGAGTATTCCTAAACGGAAATTTCTTTTAAATAATATATATTTTAACAAAAAAAAGCCCTGACCACGCTGCTCGCCGCGCTGCTTCCGCCTTCAGAGATGGTCTCCAGATTCTCTGCCCGACCGTTACCGTGCAGCATGTTCTCGTAGAATCTCAAAGAAGTTTGTTCCCATTTGTTGAAAAACACGTAACTAATTCTTCTTGAGTAAATCATAGAAATATAAATTATGCCACTTTATTCTTGGGCAAACTTGGCAGGTAGAAGAAGCAGAAAGAATATTTGGTGCCATACCTTCGCATAAACAGTGAACGCCCGTCGACAGGCTCCGTATCATCCTACAATATCTATTTTATTTTACAAATTTTATTTTTGGATCAAAATATTGGCTTTTTGTGCATTTTCTTATTTGATGAAACAAAATTAATTAGATTGTGCTATCAGACTCTGACTCTCTCCGATTGCCCACTCTCTCGTTACTCTCTCTCACTCTGTCTCTCTCTCTCTCACTCTCGCGCTCTCTCTCTCTCTTTCTCACTTCTCTCTCTCTCTTTCTCGTCGCATGCCTGGCTGACGCTCCGAATCGGCGAGTCGAGCGACTGCGTCGGACGCACTTTGCTGGGCTTTCTGATGACGTCCATCTGGTGGCCGATGTATCTGACGAACGAGCAGAAAATCATTATAAATGCATAAAATACTCTTCTCTCTCTCCCTGTTCTCTTCTGCTTTATCTCTCTTCTCTCTTCTCTCTCTCTAACACGTTCACTCTCACTCTCAATCCCCTCCCTCACTCTTTCTTTCTCTCTATCTCTCGCTTCATTCACCTCTTGACACGATCGCCGACAGAGAGCTTTGGCTGCGGCGGATGCACAAATGAGTTGGCAGCGAGTTCGTGGAGGCGTATGGCGGAGAGCTCGCGGAACGACTTGACAGTCTCTTCCATCTCGCTTCTCTGCTCCTGCAAACGAAACCGGCTGTTACTACTAGAGAAACATAGAGTAGCATGTACATATTTTGCGATTTCATACATATTGCTTTTCAAAGTAGCAAAGGTTTATGAAATATGTTTTCACAAACTTTTTAGTCGGAGACTATGTATGTATACAATAAGAAAACTTTTATATCGGCTTAAAGTGAGCAATTATTTTGGGAATATTCACGATGATCTTCAAAAATAATAAGTTGACTACTTTAGCAAAATAAGAACAAAACGTATATAAAATATGCCTCTTCTCGCCGCTTCTTCGCTGCGAGATGCTCACGACGCCGCTTCGATACCGTAATCCAAGTGACCTGGGAATCATTGATTGATATTATCGATTGATAATCATTACTTTCTTTTCGCAATACCGCTTTTTTCTTAATCAAACCTTGGTGGCAAAGATGACCGCTTCGACGAGAGTGAAGACGCTCATGCCGAGGAACATGCCCATGTTACCGCCCATGTCACCTGTTCGGCGGGAAATTCAAATTCAAATAGGCTAAAGCATGAATGAGTCGACTAAACGAATGCTGCCAGTTGCTAGAATGTGTCATAGATTTGCTCCAATTCTTTCACTTTAGCATAAACAATCGGATAAATTTTGTATCTATAAAAACTAATCTAAAGATGACAAACTGATAATTTCGGTGAGTGTCGTAGCTTGGACCTGTCTATATTCAGTGTAAGTGAGATCGCGGAAGTAGACGTTGATAGTAAGAAAGTTGCTTCTAAAAAAGTTATGTCTTTACATTTGGATTAATTAGTTTTGTGTGATCTTCAGAATGTAATCTCTAATTTTTGCTTCCACGTCAACTGTAAAATATATAAAGTTCTCCATTTTCACGTTTGATCTCTTATCGTGAAGTGTTCACTGATCGTGAGTTAAAATGAACAGTGAATGCGCATCATTGTGTTTTATTTTTAGATATGGGATTAAGAAAGTGATTAGTCAGAAATTGAATGTTCGCGGATCACTCCTCCGTTTCAATCTCTCTCCGAGCCGGCCTCCCATTACTCTTTCTCTCTGAAAGAGTTACTGCAGTGTCTGTCCGTCTGACTCCTCTCTCTCTCTCTCTGTGCATTTTAAAGCTAGGCCCTGAAAAGGAAGCTTCTTATCAAATGTGACAAGCTGATTAGCTCACTGTCAGCCTAACCCATTTTTCAACGACTTTGACTGGCGCTTACATTTTGCATAATCTCTATAAAGGTGGTCTTGGCGAAAAGATTAGGCATAAAGAACGACTGTGTATGACAGTGTCTCGCACATTCTGATGTCACGTGAGGAGGTTTCTCACGAATGAGAGCTCGAGAGCACAATGGCTGGGACACATTGGTTCACAATATTATTTTTTTTGAAACTAAGAAAACAATCAATAACCTGATGTGCGGCATCGTCCAGTTTTGGTTGTGGGCGTTGAGCCATTTTAGTGCGCCGGCAGAGAATCCACGAGCGTAGGAATTGTATGAGATGTACTCACGTCGATTGCACTCAACCGCACACTCACGACACTCAGGCCAGCGGAACTCCTCGTTCGTCTCTGGAGAGAGAGAGAGAGAGAGAGAGAGAGAGAGAGAGAGAGAGTCAGAGAGATGCGTGTGATAAGAGAGAGAGACAATCGAGAAAGAGAGGTGCAAGGAAAGAGAGTAAGAAGAAAGAGAGAAGAGCGACAGAAAGATCTTCCATTCAGACCATTCAGGTTCTGGACAAGATTGTTCTGCATGCAGAGAAAAGTCTCAAGCGGCGTGCACGAGCGGTATTCTGCAAGGAAATAATCTCATAGAGACATTATTGATTTTTTGTCGAAAAATTATTGGCCTTGTGACAGGAAAAAATATATATATATACAAGTTAATTTTTAGTAAGAGACCTCCGTCTATATTGAAGACGAACGGACTGCACTTGCATTTGTCGTGGAAAAATCTTAAATAAGGTCGTCTTATTCTTTCGCCCACTGTATACCTAGCTAAAGAGAGAGAGAAGCATAAATATGTATGTACCTCGCTTTGCACTTTGTGTGGCAATTGGCAGCCGAGTACTTGAGATGCGAAGTGGGGCCTTCGTAGCCCACCGGCCATGTCGACGTGCAGTTGCCCCATTCCTCGCGGGTCAGCAGTGCGAACTTGAGAGAAGACAAAAAGGCTCATACAATCGATGATAATTGTTTGTACTAGAATAAGATTCACAAAATAAAGCGTAAAAATAAGATGAATTATCTTTAAAAATTTAAAAATAAATAATCTGTAAAACCTTCTTTGATATGTACAGAATTGAAATGATAGATCGAGAAAATAAAATATAAAAGAAACCGACGTATTGAGTCATGAGCGCGGCGTATAGATGATCACCGGGCGACACGCTGATTGCCTTTATTATTATTATTATTATTATTATTATTATTATTGCTACTATTATTATTATTCTATTATTAGTATTTCGAATATATTCTTTAATTTATTCAATTAATTGTCTTATTTTTATAATGCAATTTATAAAGTCTAAGAAAAATCTAAGAAAAAAGGAGAAAATAGTACCTGAGAGAACTCGAAGGTTGCCGATTCGGGCTCGTGGACGAAGAAGCGGAATCCGTTCTCAAGTGTGTTCGCGAAGACCGGCTGCGTTTCATCTTAAAAAAAAGCTATTAGTTTTGCTTGTTGTGACGATTTATTGATTTATTGACTTCGCTGCTGATTTATACAGAAATTTCATTAATCAATCATTAATATACTTATCACTTGTTATTACACAGATTAGAGCCACAAAAAGAACTATTATCTGAATGCAATGAAATGACAAACTCTCGGCGCCATCGAATTGCTCTTCAAGATGTGTGTCCAGCACGATTTGTAGACTGCAAGGAAGAATCGTTATTGATTTTCTGTGTATCATTCGATTTTATCACATTTTCGAATTAACTGTCGATTTATTGATTTAAAAAAAATGAAAATAAATAATGCGATGTGCGAGAGGAGACAACTAACCCACTGTTGACGCCCGCCTGGGTTTGTCTCTTCATCCACTCGTACTGCGACGCTTGAAGATTCAGCATATGGCAGCGACCGAGAGAAGTCAGCACGGGTTTGGAGTAGCTGGAGGAGAGAGAGAAACAGAGAGAGAGAGAGAGAGAGAGAGAAGGGAGAGAGATACAGAGAGACAGAAGGGCAAAGAGAGAAAGTTATAGGGCAGAGGCAGAGGCGGGGTGAAAGAGAGATACATAGGAGAGAGAGAGAGAGAGAGAGAATATAGATAAATAAAAGAGTAACAAACTTGCAGCAATCAAACTGACGACCCGCAAAAGTGCATAGCTTCATGACGTCTTGACAGGAAAAACTTAATTTGAATGTGTCAGTATAAATGTAGCTTCTGCACCAGAACAATATAATGATGAAGAAAATAATCTTCAAATAAATAAAAATAAAATATTTAAAAAAGATCACCCGGCATGAAAGTAAAAGTCGTTAATCGTGAACTGGGGATGCTTGCTCATGTAGGCGATGAGCGCCTCTTCGTCCTCGAGTAGACTCGGCTCACTTGCGTGGCCGTACAGCACCTGGAAAGGGGGCGTTCGATAGCCCTCAGGGAGGTAAGACTGCCTCGGCGGGTCTGTAGGATACTGTTGTTGGGTGGTAATATCACCCCTCCCTCCCCCACCCCCGCAGAGAGGTCAGTATCCTGCCTGGTGAAAAACTTTTGCATTTCATTCTGAGTGAGGTACATTGAGTGAATAGAAGAGTATGTCTAGAAGTTCATGCAAGAAAACTTGTACCAATACCGCACCTCTTTCCAGAAAATAATAGAGAATTATCTTAATAATCTGGCTTTAAAAAAAAATAAAAAAATAATATGAATATAGAATAAAAAAATCTATGCTTGAAAAATCCTGGCCGTTTACAACAGAATGACAGTGCAAAAGGAACAAACCTGCACATCCGCGTTTGCCTGCATTATATAGCGCAAGAGCCGTTCAGAAAAGTCGCCAGTCTCGTTTAATTCTCAATGTTTTATTTTTATATTTGTGATATTTTAAACGTATTTTATTGTTACACAATGAAACAGATTCGTTCTATACATGCATAAGATAGCTATTATAAGATGAATATTTGTACTGACTGCTTATGAATGACCTTCGGACCGGATTAAAGCTGCATATTGTGACTTTGGGAAATAGAAGACCTTGCTCTGACATTAGAAAGGATACCTTAAACAATAAAATTTTTAAAATAAATTTGAATTAAAAGCATTTTTTTAAAATGAACATTTTTAATTCTTTAAAATTAGCACTTTAAAAGTCTTCTTCATAAAGAATAGTATTACCTGCTCTGACATTAGAAAGGATACCTTAAACAATAAAATTTTTAAAATAAATTTGAATTAAAAGCATTTTTTTTAAATGAACATTTTTAATTCTTTAAAATTAGCACTTTAAAAGTCTTCTTCATAAAGAATAGTATTACCTGCGAAACGGTTGGTCTCGCAGCAAAGATGAGCAGGAGTGATATGATCTGCCATATTAAAACGCAAGTGGCGATGAACATTAGCATCTGAATATTTTTCGGTAGATCGATTTGAGTCAACAAACTCTTAAACGTAAGTTGGATAGTTACCCCCCACAGGCATGCGGTGCATCCTCGACTCTTGTAAACACGAAGAGGCCCATGCAGTGACGTCATCCCTCAATTTAAAAGGCACGAAAATCCTTTCTCTTCTGGATGGCCGGTAAAGAAACTTTTAAAAGTATTTTTTGAAAAAAACAACAATTTCGGCTTATGAGCATTTATCTACTTTTGGAAACAATTTTTTTTAATATTTCAAAAGATATTTTTCGAGGTGCTAATAGTAAAAAAAGTAGAACAATTTCTTTACAAATGTTGATTGATTGATTTCTAGTCGTGACTTTTTTGGCCCTTTTCCAAGTGACTCACCGACGAAATGTTGCATCTCGCGATCCAGCGAATTGATGCCTTCCGTTCGACGGATGCGTTTCAGCTGCGAGACGGGCACTTCGATGATCATCTGGAGAAAGAGAGAGAGAGAGAGAGAGAGAGAGAGAGAGAGAGTTAGAGAGAGAGAGAGAGAGAGAGTTAGAGAGAGAGAGAGTTAGAGAGAGAGAAAGAGTTAGAGAGAGAGAAAGAGAAAAGAAAAACAATATAACTACAAGCTTGCTAAAAGCTTAATCAAAATCCAAAGTTGTCAATATTGTATAAAGTTATTGCGTTAAAAAAACACACAATTGAGTACCGTGATTACCTGTGACGCTCGCTTGCCAAGGCGTCTCGCCTCCTCTGGCAGTGGAAGAGCCCAGCTGGAAAGAAGAAAATTATGACAAGATGCCTTGAAAGCCAGGCAGCAGATAGTCATTTCTACAGCCTTATTCTTGGGGGGCCAACATCCCATGGCCGTGGCCGGCCAGTCGGGGCTGATTTTGGAAGGTCGGATCGTAAGGGCCCGGTAACTTTTAAAAGATTGGGCGGAACTTGAATAAAGTTTGACATATTGTTCTGGAGTAGGCATACTTTCATTTTTCAATTCAAATATGTCCTAATGAAATCGCACTCCATTTAAATCTTTTTGAGTAGTTCGAAAAATCTCCTATTTTAAAAACTTTGCTTAAATTTAAATATTCAAATATGAAAAGCTGGCAAGGGCCTAAAATTTCAGAGCCAGCTGGCACCTTTGCTCGAGATCTCAACTCTAAAATATTTACTTATATGTAGGTACATAGGTGCATTGGGGTGTTATTCTTTACTTTGTGTGTGAGAGTACTGTACATTGTTCTGTGTGATCGCCGCACTAACACTGTTCAAATATGCGTGTACTCTTCCTGGGTGCTACTGCACTATTCCACTGCCTTTTGAGAACGTTCGTTTGACTTTCTATGAATAGCCGGAAAGTATAAGCATATT
This sequence comes from Allodiplogaster sudhausi, assembly GCA_945643635.1. NCBI lineage: Eukaryota > Metazoa > Nematoda > Chromadorea > Rhabditida > Diplogasteridae > Allodiplogaster > Allodiplogaster sudhausi. The sequence continues at coordinate 866,477 of CALZFC010000104.1, forward strand.
GAAGACATTGTTCCCTTCGATGGCGATATCGAAATTCAGTATTTGCTTATTCTTCTTTTAGGAAGGAAAGTGTTGATGAGGGCGAGAGATAGAGAGAGAGAGACATGACAGTGAAAAGAGAGAGGGAGAGAGAGATAGCGAGCAGAGAGAAGAGAGAGATAGTGAACAGAGAGAAAATAAAGAGAGAGAGAGAGATAGCGAACAGAGAGAAGAGAGAGAAAGAGAGAACTGTAAACAAGACTGAAAATGTCTACTAAGCGTCCGCTGCTGCTACCACTGTTGGATTGTCTTGTTATGACGGCAAACAAATATTCTACTCTTTACTCTGTGCCGTGAATTGAAAATTTTGAGAAACGTCATGCCAAGTGGCATTACAGACATTTAACAAGGTAGAGGAACAGAGAAACTGAGCAAGATAAAAATGAAAGATAGAAAAAAAGAGAGGGAGAGAAAGAAGACAGAGAGAGGGAATCAACGCACGAAAGAAGCAGACGAAGAATGAGAGAGACAGAGGATAATGCTGTTGAAGCATCACAATTAGAACCATGCAAAAAAGTATTATAATGGGGAGACGCGCTAGAAATAAAGCAAATCCCACCTAATAGAGTGGGTTTTTTCAAAACTTTCTTTCTGTTTCCATTCACTTTCCTTCAGTCTTTGCACATTCCTCTGTCTCTCTTTTTTTTAAACCTCTTTTGTTCTGTAACCGTTTTTCCCCATAAGGATTGGCTAACGGATTAGTGTTCATCACCCTGGGATAGAAAGAGATAAAGCGCTCTTTTCTGTAGGCCATGTAAGCCGTCTCTCTCCCTTGTCGGCTGATCAAGTTCGCCATCACAAAACTGTCAGCAATAGTGCTTACCAACGTACCAAGAACAGAGAGAGAGAGAGAAAGAGAGAGAGAGAGAGAGAGAGAGAGAGAGAGTGGGTGTGTGTGCCTTGTGAGTGAGAGAGACAGCGAGAGAGAGAGAGAGAGAAGGAGAGGCATTTAGAGTGAAATTGAGGAAGAGGACATAGAGAGCTGAGCAGGAGCGAGAGAGGGAGAGAGAGAGAGAGAATTTGAGAGAAAGAAAGTGAGCAGAGAGCGATACCGGATGCATAACATAAAAAGTATCCGATTAAGCTATTCACCAGAAATGAAATATGCTACTTTTTCCGGCCATAAAGCAGCGTTTTAAACGCTGAAGAGCAAGCGGATGTTGCGCGTTGAATCAGTTTGTACAGCAAAAAGACAAAGATAGAAAAGAAATAATACGCCAAGGTGCATATAGGAAAATGTATATTTTTTATTTAATAAAAAAAGATAAATGCGAACATGCAGGCATAATATGGACAGCAAGCAGATTTGAAACTGCTACTCAAGAAAAACAGAAGCAAATATCTACCTCTCTCCGTCTTCCTAATTTTATCACACAATCGCAAGAGGCGGATGATGATATGAAGGCAGGAAGAGGTGAAAAAGAAAGTGACTGTTTTGGAGAGAGTTCACATTCCGTCATATGATCGCAGGAGAAACAAACAGGGGGCATCCTTGCATTAATCACATAATTCGATGTGGTGGGTGCAGTTGCCCTTGGAATTTATTGTCCGCACAAAGATTAGCCATGGTTCGCGTAGCTATAGTCAGTAGATGTATAGTCAATAAATAGTATGAACATATTGATTGAACTGAAGTGAAGCAATGTAAAGTAATATAAAGTAATATAAATAAATAAATAAATAAATAAATAAATAAATAAATAAATAAATAAATAAATAAATAAATAAATAAATAAATAAATAAATAAATAAATAAATAAATAAATAAATAAATAAATAAATAAATAAATAAATATATATATAAATAAATAAATAAATAAATAAATAAAGTAATACGCGTAGAGAATAATACCTGGCCCGTTTCTGCGGCGGCGGAGGCCGGGGCGCGAGTGCTGGCGGCGGAGAAATCGCATGGAATTCCAGTGGCGTCGCCGTCTCGGCGCTATCTTCCGACGAGTCGTCTATATTCGTGAAGGAGAGATGCGGCAGAGAGGAAGACATCCTCTTCTTCTGCCTCTCTTCTCTTCCTATTATGAGGACAAGGACGGTCGACGATACAGTATCTCGTGATTAGAGTAAGTTTCGATTAAATCTTACGTGACAAATTATAATGTAAAATAATAATAATAATAATAAAATAAACGCAGAGCGTGCTGATATAAAATTACTATTAAAAAGAGCGAAAGTAAAGTGAGCAAGCGGAAGCGCCATAAAATGGAGAGAGTGAGGAGGCGAACAAGCGAGAGATAAGACGAGACGTTCTTAAAATAACAGCAGCACACACACAGGGAAATGCATGTAATAAAAAAATTCAACACCAGTTTAATTAGGAAATAAGATTTAAATAAAATTTAACGCGAAAAACTTGATTTAATTAATGATACTAAGTAAATACCCAGGTAGTTTAGCTAATTTAACTTATCCAACGAAAGAAGTAGTGATGATAAAATTCCTTTAGTGCTCTCGAAGAGTTTGACCAGCTTTGGAGTGCGGCTGATAAGAGAGAGGCAAGGAAATATGATGAACGATTAGAAATGAAGAATTTTTAGCCACGGCTCGTTTTCTTTCTCGCTCTCTCCGCTCTCTCTCTCTCTCTTTCTCTCGCTCTCTCTCTCCTCTCTCGCCCTTCATTCTTTTTTCTCTTTCACTCGTTTACTAGCTTGAAGGCTCTCTTACTCTCTCCTCTCTCGTCATTCTTCTTCTGTAGACTACAAAGCTGGCTCTGTTTTCCTACATGTCAGCTCACTATTCTTGAACAAAGGAATGTTCGAGACTAGCGAACTTTTTCTTTGAATTTGAGAATTCTCGTTAATGACATCAAAGGTCTTAGAATGATAAGACAATCAGAGTGCGTCCATCTAGAACGAACTTTTACTGTTCAACTGTGTGGATCAGGCAGAGATCTCATTATCTCATTATCACTTCTCCGTATCATTTCTCATCGATCTCACTCTTTCTCTTTTCCCTCCCTCACTCTCTCTCTCACTCTCTCTCACTCTCTCTCTCACTCTCTCTCTCTCTCTCTCTCTCTCTCTCTCTGCAAGCTCGCACTCTCTTGAGCACCTTGCGCGTGTGTGTGTGGAGAGTGAAGGTATGATGATCTGCAAGCTGCAGAAGAAGAAGCTGAAGGAGCGTCATTCTTTATCCAAGGGAAGCTTTCCCCTTTCCGCCCCAGGGTAAACAGAGGCGCAAGTGATAGCAGCGATTCCCGGAAAGATATTCGCTTTTGCGTCCAGCCAGAGACACACTCTGATCAGCGGGAGAGAGAGAGAGAGAGAGAGAGACGAGAGACGAGAGACGAGACGAGACGAGAGAGAGAGACGAGAGAGAGAGAGAGAGAGAGAGAGAGAGAGAGACAGTAATAGAGAACGACGGAGACAAAGTGAGCGAAAGCTAGAGATAGAGAGAGAGAGAAAGAGAGAGTAAGAGGAGGAGAGAGAGGGAAATTGAAAGAGAGCGGAAGATAAAGAGTCATAAGCATGTTACTGACGTTTACCGGCAAACGTTATGCACGTGAATTGGCCTTAGGTACGATGGCTAAGTAAAATAAGCTATATATTACTCTACCTTTCACGCTTTATATTTCTCATTATCACTCTCTTTCTCTTACTCTCTCTAATGGTTCTCTCTCCCTCGTCCTCTCTAACTCCTCAGCAAAGATACAACGGCTTCCTGCGTGCACACAAATATTTTGCTTCTTCTACTCTTTCCTCTGACAATGAGAATGGCACAAAAACATTCGTTGCACAGTAATGAATGAATGAATGAATCCTTGAAAATCTTGCGGTAAATTTCTCATCGTGAGGCAACGATTAAAAAAAAAATTGACAGATACCCAGGCAGCCAAAAGCATCGCGACCTACATAGAATGCACTAAAACTTTTGCCAAACTTGTCGGTGAGGGGCGGGGCCACCAGCTTATGGAGAGTACGCATTTCTGGCAACAACCTCTGCCGTTGTAGTTGTGGTTACTACATAGTAAGTAGGGTGTATACACTTTTAACAAGTTAGAAACAGAGTTATCGCTAAAGATAAATATGGTTACTGATCGCTAAAGATAAACATGGTTATTGATATTTTTCTCTGAAATTAACATGCGAAGAAATCACAGCTTGATATCAACTCTTGCAGTATCCGCGAGTGTGTAACAAAAGTTGTTTTCGAGAGTGATTTCTCATTCATTTCTCGTCAATCCTGTTGCTTCCGCATTAATTTTGCATAAACTTCTAAAATACGCTTCCGTTGTCCCTTCCATTCGTTTCCTCTCGCTCTCCACATTATATATCTCACTTCTTTGCTATTCTCTCGCTCTTTGGCTCTCTCTCACTTGTTCTTTTTAGAAATACAAATTCAATATCCATCAGAAATCAAGAATGTCGAAAACAAGGCCCTGGCTCGCTATCCGAATGGGCCGAGCACTTCAAATTGGGGTCCAGGTCTAGGGTAAAAATATTAAGGCGAGCCGGGACGGGGCCCCTAAATTCCTTGCGGGTGGGCTGGGCAGGGTGGATAATCTGTGCGGGCCTGAACAATCGTCAGTAGACGGGGATTCGGGCTCGCAGCCATTGACTGGCAAAGGTGATCTAGAGCGAAGGGTCGCAGACTGCATTAATCGAAGAGAGCAGGAAAAGAGAGAGGGAAGCGAGAGAGAGAGGGAAGAGAGAGAGAGAGAGGGAAGAGAATGACGGAGAGATAAAGCGAAGTCAGCCGCTCACGACTGGCGCACGGCAGAAGAGTGAATGATCATCTTCTTCTTTTCCATGAATTATATGGATAAATAAATATAGATTTAGATTCTCTCCGAAGTGGCATTCTAATCAGCCAATGCACCATTTATAACATTTTCACAATGAACGCATAAAGTGCTGCACTTGTAAATGCGAGAATTGATTAAGCTTCGAAAAACAAGTAGAAAATTCACTTCACCTCTCCTCACTCTCGAAGGATGGTCTACCCTCTCGCCCCGAGCTACTACTGGTGAATCATCTTTATATATTTCAACGATAAACTTCTACTTCTATTCACTAATATAAGTCTATTTAATAATATATAAATATCCTTGACGAAATTCACTTGAAAAACTTGATGAAAAATAAACTGCTATTTTTTTTAGCCCTGGAACCGTCGGCAGCCCGTACTACTCTGCGAATGTCAGTTAAATCAGAGATTATTTTAAGGGAACAAAATTTCAAAATAATTAATTTATTAAATTAGATGTAATTCAATTAGCTTTTAATTTCAGGGGTATGGCGCCTACGGCTACGCTTCTCCTTATGGTATATTTTTTTTTAAATAATAAACGATAAACAAATTGTCTTTAAAAAATGTTTTAAGCAAGATTTTTTTATTAGTGATGAAGTATTAACTGCAGGCTACTCTGCCTACGTCGGGCAGTACCCCTACGGGCTCGGGTACCCGTACCTCTGATTCACTCTCGCTTCCCTCGCTCACTCAACTCTCCATGCATTCTCCTTTTAGCTTCCATTGGAAACACAGTCGTGACATAAAGAAGTGAAAAAAGAAATGTCGCTATTTAATGGAAACCACGCATTCGAACAAATGTTCTTTAATGGAAATCATGCTCCAAATTGTAAGAAGAGGAGGAAATGGTTTCGAGAATTAGAGAAGGGTCATTTTCTCAGATTTTTCATGCGTCCAATTATTTTCAACGATTATTAAAGGAGAGCGATCGCCGAATTTCAAATTGCCGCCGCCCTTCGCAATCTAATAATTCACTCTCGTTTTTCTACGATCTGCGCGATAGCAATCGAGGATGAGAGCGCCTACTCCCAGGGTGGACACGCGGCTGCCATTATGTGCCATCTTGGATTTTTACGTATTATGATAATTTCTTATTCGTAAATGACATTGACGAGAAAAAATTCGATAAAATTAGGCGTAAAAATAAATTATCTCCATGCCAACGTCTACGCTAGTCACACTCCATTCGCTAGAAAGCTTAATTAATTTGGTGAGGTTCTAATAAGTTGTTGAAGGCAGTGCAATGATTTACAGCAACAATCGTCTCTAGAATGTTGCAGAGCATTAGACATTCGAGTTCTTAACCCAGCTCTCTTTGCCACCATTTCTGTCCCCGCATTTCATAAGAGAACAGTTTGCACTTTGTATTTATATATCTACATACCACATTCATTTAGGAGATTTTTGAGTATTTTAAACCAGAAAAAAGCTAGTTGTGATGTCGCTTCGTCACGTGCAGCCGATGGCTTCTCTCGACAACAGGTCTCAAGAAGTGATGGCCGTTTCGGAGAACGCTATCCTTTGGCGAATGAAGCGATTGGAAAACCGCGGAATCTTCCCGCTGCTCTCACGTCGACTCTTGAAGGATGATCAAACGCCTCGCTCAGTTAAACAACATAAATTTGCTAGAAAATCTAACGGACTATATAGTTTTCTTCTTTTTCAAAAAAAAAAAGATTGTTTGGCACTATAATATGATACGGGGAATCGAATGGAATGGTTTCATTGTTAGCTCTTTCTAATGTTTTTGTTTTGTTTTTGTCATACATGGCTGAAAAATTATACGGGGTGATTGGGCCTGTGAGGTGACTGCATATCTTTGCAAATTGTTCAAAGTTTAATTCTTCTAGAATTATGAACACGTTAGATAGATATTCAATAAGTTATTCCACATACGTTTTAATTTTCAAAAAAGAGAGGAAAATAAATTCTTTTTGCTAAGTCATATGAATACTTCATCACCGCGGCCACGAGCGGCGCGCTGTCATTGACGGCTCCGCAATCGGCGCTGCTAGTGCTTCCGTATGATGATTACTGGCCTGAGGTTGACAACTCAGCCGCGTTCGCGACCGCGACGCAGCTCTTCGTGCTGATTCGGAACCGGAACTTCTCGGTATTGATGTTCTTTACTAAATATCGGGATTGCTAGACTGATTTAGAGAGAAGCTATATTAATTTGTCCATCCTGGATTGAATTGATTGCTTTCCATAGAACGTTCTTGTGCGCGTCGTCTCCACGACTGACTCGCCGCTCTTCGAAGGGGAAATTGACTGCCAGCCAGTGAACGGCGCCTTTCTCACGATTGGCAACCCTCTTGACCATTTCGAGCTCATCTTCCTTGATGTCGAAGATAAAGAATACTTTGTATTCCTCACGTTCGAGCGTCTCTCCAATCGGGTCGTAATCAAGGGCGCTACATCGTTTGAGAACCGGCCGATGAGAACGTAACGTATGAGAACATTGGTCGGTCATTTGAGAACCGAGCGCAAACTGAATCTGCCGTATGAGAACCGAGCGTGGACATTATTTTCTTGCATACGCCGGATGAGAACCGAGCGTAAAGCAAATGTTCCACATGAGAACCGAGCGTAGAACGAATGTTCCACATGAGAACCGAGCGTAGAGCGAATGCCCCGGATGAGAACCGAGCGGGAAATATTATGTTTGGGTCTGTCCCGGATGAGAACCGAGCGTGAAAATGTCATTTTGGGTTTGGCGTGAATGAGAACCTAGGGGTAAAATGTCATTTTGGGTTTGGTCCGGATGAGAACCTAATGGGAAATATTATTTTTGGGTCTGTCCCGGATGAGAACCGAGCGGGAAAATGTCATTTTGGGTTTGGCCCGGATGAGAACCGAGCGTGAAAATGTCATTTTGGGTTTGGCGTGGATGAGAACCTAGGGGTAAAATGTCATTTTGGGTTTGGTCCGGATGAGAACCTAATGGGAAATATTATTTTTGGGTCTTTCCCGGATGAGAACCGAGCGGGAAAATGTCATTTTGGGTTTGGCCCGGATGAGAACCGGGCGTGAAAATGTCATTTTGGGTTTGGTCCGGATGAGAACCTTGCGGGAAGATGTAGTCGTCAGCAGTGTGAGTGTATAATATAATACTCAGATTGTAATTCGTATTTTAATTTTGGGTAAAGGGGAAAGTTGAATTGAAAATATCTGCACTATTCGCTGACAGTACATTCAAAGTAAACAAAGTACTTCTTCTGTCTATATATATATATAGACCCTCATTTAACGCGTGAATAATGTTCTTCTCCTTGTCTTTTGTGGTTCGTCACTGGTTCTTCCCTGCATCACGTCTACTTATCATCAATGTTTCTCGGATCTCTACCCGCTGTTTGTCGATCCCTCTGTCCCAGTGAGAGTGTGACTAGAGTTAGGCGAAATTGACAGGTGAGTCCTGGAGGACTAGGGAGAGAGTGAGAGAGAGATTTGAGAGAGATGCGGCAATGAGTTTGTTACCGAGAGCGTCTAAATGTATGGCGCTCGTGTTAGACCCCACTTTGGTGATAGAGAATTCCTTTAGTGGCGCGGACAAAAGATCACAACTATATAATTATTTGTTTCAGTGGTTACCAAATTCTTATTGATGTCAATTATCAGAATATTTGTTTGAATGATAGATTCGGAATTAGAAATAAAAACATATTTGAGGAAGAAATTCTATATGAAGTGGATACATTCATTAACCAATCGTTTTTTTCTGGTTTCCTATTGAATGGCAGCCTTATTGAATGCATAGTTTCATCTGCGTTTACCAAGTCCAACCCTTGTATAGATTATGCCTCGTGGAAAGCCATCGGAGGTGTATGCTAAAGACGGAAGTCTTTATAACCGAAAGAAGACCTTAAAAGACGGATTCGAACTCCTTCACTGCTTGAAAAGGAAAGCAGGTTGTTCTTCCACTGCCTACCTCCGCCCGTCAAAGCAGATATCAGTGCACGGTTGCCATAACCACCTTCCAGACGACGCACAAGCAGAGGTTTTTTTTAAGTGTTATTTACAATGTTTCTTTATACTATGAAAGAAAAATAAAACATATTCAGTGGTTTGTTTTCAGGCGAAAGTTGCCCGACGAGAGCTTCTTAATACTATTTCCATATAGTTTATCATATTTAACAGCATTCGCCGAAAGATCTACAATGAAATCCAGGGCCTGATCGATGAACATCTCATGTGATTTTCCTTATTACCTCAAGCCAAGCTTATGAAAAGGAACAGAAAACTCCATCCTTTCAGTTTATGTTCATTTTTTTCTGTGCACATAGAAATGGTTTATGTTCCTGTAAGTGAAGATATGGAATGTAGCGGCGTTCATGTTTTACTGTTGTTTGTGTGCATAGAGAAGCTAGAAGGGAGAAACATGATTTGTAGTCCAATCAGAGACGCAAAGTGATATAGAGAATGTTTCGAACTAGCAATTTGCGGATCGTGTTTCAGTGTTTATGGGGTCGACGATTCTTAGAGTTGTGAGATAAAAAAAGAAGTGTATCGCATAACAAAGAATCATTTGAATCTCTTACGAACAAAGTCGAAATAATAAAGAGTCGCACGAGTATTATGGATTATAGTCTGAGTATTATATTATACACTCACACTGCTGATGACGACATCTTCCCGCAAGGTTCTCCCAAAATGACATTTTACCCCTACGTTCTCATCTGGGCCAAACATAAAATGACATCTTCCGGCTAGGTTCTCATCCGGGACAGACCCAAAATGACATTTTACCCCTAGGTTATCATCCACGCCAAACCCAAAATGACATTTTCCCGCTCGGTTCTCATCCGGGACAGACCCAAACATAATATTTCCCGCTCGGTTCTCATCCGGGGCATTCGCTCTACGCTCGGTTCTCATGTGGAACATTCGTTCTACGCTCGGTTCTCATGTGGAACATTCGCTCTACGCTCGGTTCTCATCCGGCGTATGCAAGAAAATAATGTCCACGCTCGGTTCTCATACGGCAGATTCAGTTTGCGCTCGGTTCTCAAATGACCGACCAATGTTCTCATACGTTACGTTCTCATCGGCCGGTTCTCAAACGATGTAGCGCCTAATCAAGTGCTGCCGCATCCTTCGAGATTGGTCCGCGACCGAAGCGGAAGCACAAGTTCTCGAGTGCGTCTGCGACAGCGAAATGCCCAATACGAGGCAAATGGCGCACGCGGTCGCCGAGGCTCGGGGCTTCCGCTCTTACTTTGACGGCTTCTTCGTCATGAAACGAACGGTAATCTCCGGTTCCCTCTTTAAAGAAATTAATTTGATACATTAACGAAGGCAAATACTCAATTGTTTTATTACATAAACAGGCAAATTGCGTCACGAGTTTTGGATGCATGGCCGCCATTATAGAACATGTTGGAGCAAAGGAGCATCATGAAAGTTCAGTCTTGTTTCTTCAGCCGCAAGGGAAGTGGCAGAATAACCAGAGAGACTTTGCCGGCAGCTTCTACCCGCCGAAAGCGGCTCTTACACGCTTTCTCGAGCCCCTCGCGCTCCTCATCCCGTTCAGGAAGTGCACGAGTGTCCTTGTGTTCGCTCCCTCCGGCCACTCAACCGTCATCGAGTTCGGCGACGAGAACTACCGAGGCAACACGAACGTGACGTCATCGTCACGTGGCGGCCGTGCCATTATTCTCGCTGGCAACGCCATCTACACCGTTAGTAACTAACAATGAGAGTAGTAACTTTGGTGGAGCCTAGCCTTGGCAGCCCAGGCCGAGTCCGAGGGCTGAACATGCAATAGATTTATAATATGCAGTTTAGAGCAAAACGTTTTTTTTTTTTTTAGACAAGATTGCTTTTTTTACCTTATTTGCGTGTTATGACTTTTCTGGTTGAGAACAGTACGTATAGTTTAAAACACATTTTAATTGTTCAATGAGAAACCACATTAGTATTTCTCAATAGACTGAAAATAATCTATTAGCTGTAATTTATATCAGGCGTTCACGTCTTGCGCCCTGCCGTCGCTCTTCGAAGTTGTGCGAGCCTCCTGCTACGGTAACTTGAGCAGACCGAAGCAATGGCAGTTACGGCATGAAAAGGCGTACTCATTCCGAGAATTCATCGCCTTTTGCTCTCGCCGCCCGCAATTGCAATGGAATGGTCTTGGCTTCCCCCGAGGCTATGTGTGGAATTAGTGGCTTGCAACTCAAAAATGTTTTTGACTCCATATGTACATTGAACATTGACATTAAATCATTATTGTTTGCCTTTATTGACGTAGACAATTACGAGTTAATGTTGGCCTACTTTGAATGAGTAGAATTCAATACTTGTAACAATAATATTTAAATTTCGCATTTATCATACATATATTTGTATCTTTCACCGCCTAAGCCATATAATTGACCACGAATTTTCCAAGTTGAGCTGTCGAATGGTTCAGCTAACAAAGATCCAGGAGAGTGAATTTTATACTTTTCCCTTTTATACGGAACAATATTTGTTCAATGATCAGAAAATGAACGAAACATTGTGGAAGAGAAGAATTATTCTGACGAATTTGGGGACGATAAAAAAAAGATGATAGCCACGAAGCAAAGCTCGGGGTGTAGCCACAGAGCGGGCCGTCATTAAAGAGGCGAGGGGTGAGGCAGAGAGGCAGACAGAGAAGAGAGTGTGGAGGGGTGAGAGAGTGCAGTCTGCGAAAGAGGCAGGGAAGAAGAGACCGCTGGAGTCGAAGCGTAGTTTGGCAACTGAAATTTATTTAAAATAGCTATTTCTTGCAACCTGTGCTATGTAAGTTAATAATACATGCACATATGAATGTATGCACTTTTAATCTGATTAATCAAATTAATTTTTTACTAATTTGTATATTTGTAGGCATTTTTACATGATTAACATAACTGACGACTGACATAATACGCGAAGATGCGGTCGACGTTTTCCTCGTCCGATTCGCTGACGTCGACGGCGGAGTCGCTGACTCCCATCATGACGTCATCCATCTCTTCTTCCATGACGTCATCGCTGCTGATTGACTCCGCCCGCTGGCCAGCCGATTTGGGGCGGGGCGTCGTGGAGGCGGAGGAGAAGGAGCGGTCAGCCGAGAAGGAGGGCCTTGAAAGAGAGTAAGAGGAATGGGAGAATGAGAGAAAGGAAGAAGGAGACAAGAGAGAGAAGTGGTGGGAGAGGGAAGAGAGAGATGAGAGAAAGGAGAGAAAGAAACTGTTGCACTTCGAGGTGGTCGTCACGGAGGAGGAAGAAGTGGAGGAAGAGACGTCCACGCTACTCTTGACTCCCTCGAAAAAAGAGGCTCCGCCTCCCGCGCGGTGGCTGTCACTGAAAAGAAGTGCAGGCTTAAATTAATAATTTTTTTTAAAATTCTACTTTCAAACAATAAGAATGTCGATGTTTTAAACTGACTCATGTGCAGTTGGCTGGCTGTCCGTTCCCCAGTGGTGGTGGTCTCCGTTGTGGTCGTCGTCGTGGTCTTGGATGCCGGCCACAGTGTGCGAGTGGCGGGGAGGCGAATTGTTCTAAAATTATTTTTCAAGGAATATATTGATAATTTAATTCAAATTCATAGCCACAGTAATCGTCGCACTAAAAGTCGGCCTAACCTCATGCTCCGGTTGTGCGAAACGAGGATTTGCTGGTGAGCGCTCGAGGTCAGTTCGTCCGAAGCTAGGAAGAAAGTATTATTTTCCGTTCCCGCTCGCATTTCTCTCTCGCAGTCGTACCGTAGAATTTCTGTTTTTACTCTTCCCACAAGGCTTTCCGTGGCCTAAGTCCAAGCAGCATTTATCCCTCCGCTGACCCGTTGTAATTGGTAGGAGTGGCGACGGGAGGATGCGCGAGATGCCTGGGCAGATAGTTGCCAATGCGCGCGGCCGGGTGGAGATCGCCCGAGGGGGCGACCGGCGCAGCCTCAGGCGACGAGTGCAGGGAAAGAGGGCGAGCCACGTGATTCGGCACCACAATCGCCTCCTGGCACTAAAATTGGAGAGCAATAGCAAAGCGCAGAAACACACTAAAAGTATTCATCTGACCACGAGACTTTTCGTGGGTGGAAGGCGCGAGAGAAGACCGCTACGCGTGACGCGGGGGTCGGGCGGAGACGCGGAGCCGCCGCTAAAAATTACGAAGAACCTTGTTTATATTAATTTTTCATAAATTAGATTTAAAAAATTAAACTCTAAGAGAGTAATAGCTAACACAGAAGAACTGTTCCTTCCGCCGCTCTCGGCCAGCTTCTTCTTCAGATGGTGACGGTGATGGCCATGCTTTCCGTGGTGGTGATGATGGTGAGTCCTTGAATTTTTTTAAGGTGTATTGTTCTATATTATTTTTTCCAAATATTTAAGTAATTTATTGTTCTTCCTTCTATACTGATTTTCCGCCCATTTCCACATTTGCAACTCACTTTCGCCAGATGAAATAGCCGACGAGAAGAACGACGGCGATGAAGAGAATGGCAGAGACGACAATGATGGCAGTGAGAAGGTCGTGCGAGAGGCCGTCGGAAGGGGTTGCAGAGGCTGGAAGTAGGAAGTGGATTGGGTCGAGAAGGAGGAAATGGAGAAACAATGAAGAGGAAGAGGAGGATGGGTGGAAGAATCGTGCGAGTGCGAGTTTGCCAGGGATTTCCAAAAACGGGCCGTCCCCCCCCCCATTATCTTTGCAGGCCAGGCTGGGCCTTTAAATTGCGGGATCGGCCCGGTTTGGACATCCCTGGAGGTAAGCCACATTTGCATGCTCCGTCTCACTATTGTCAGTAATAGAATTGCTTGTCGACTGAGTCAGCCCCTTCTCCGTGGTGCCCGCCCCTTCACCCGCCGCGCGCTCCTCTCGCCATCCTCCAAAGCACTGGCCCGAGTCGACCAGGCCGAAGGAGGGGTCCCTGAATGGGAATTTTATCAGCCAAACGCTTTAATCTAGGCATATTGCAAAAGCTTCCAAATGTTGCCTGACAACTACAATAAGGAATTTTTTTGCTCGTCAAACATAGGCTGAATCTTGGTCTATGAATCATCTTTTATGCCCTATTTTAAACAAAGTTGGCGAGGCATTCAACTTCATGGCCGAGTCGAACAACGGGCCACACCGGCCAATTTCTTCTCTCGGCCCTTCTCCCCTCCACTGACTTGACCATGAATACGCGTCTCTGGAGAGCGTCGCCGAGTGGCAAATACGAATTGTCGGCCGCGTTGAGGACGGACAGCGACTTTAGAAGGAGAGATCCTGAAAGGTCGAAGAAATGTTGACATTAATATTTTTGCCGTTTTGCTAATATTCTTTAATTTTTGTAAATTTTGAAATCCAATTAATGCCCCCTGACCATTTCTCAGACCGTCGACATCAACGGAGACGCGCGTATTGAAGAGACAAGCGAGCTGAGAAGGCAGAAGGACGCGCCTTCCGTTCCAGCACCCGAGAGTCAGCGGACTTGCCTGGGCTGCAGTGATAAGAAGGAATTGGCGAATTGCCAACGAATTCGTGGCTACGTGACTTTGACAACATTACTTTGGTTGCCGAAAAATTCGAAATGTAGCTGAGAAATTCAAAGACATTTGCAAGCAATCATATTTACGTGAATTTGGAAAACACATTTTCTTCTCGACATAATTGAAACGCACGCGAAAATTCCTTGAGTTCAAGAGGCATAGCATAGAGTTCCTGGAGGCGAAAATTGTCAACGAGGCCGTAGTCAAGGGCAAAGGCCTGTAAGGATCTCCTTTTAATTTGTAATTTAAAAAATTTTATTTTTAGATTTTAAAAATTTAATTACCTCGACATCGTTCGCACTCGTCCGATTCGTAATGAAAAGACGCAAAAGTTTGTCGACTCTTTCGCCAGACATCTTACGACGTCCAATTGCCAGGGAATCTGCAAAACAAGTTTTTAGTTTCTTTAATGATAGCAAATATGTATTTATGTAGAATATATAGCACTTTAAATTTGCACTTTCTTAAAATAATACATTGATTTTCTCCTATTTTTTTTAAATTCATTCTTTTTTATTAGGCAAAGGGATTTGACTCCGAACTCGTCTCAATTGAGCTGAGAGCCGCGCCCTTCTTTCCGACTCTTTCAAGCGCTCTCTCCACTTCTGCCATCTCGTGCACCATCTGACGAATGTAGAACTTGTCAGCTGAAAAAATATTTTTAATAGTAAATATAAATTTAATTATTAAAAATTTTATATTAATTATTACTAAAAATTAATTTCGTTAAAAAATTCAAACGGACCAGAAATTTCCGTGATCGTCCCGTCGGTGATCAGGGCACGCAATTTCAGTGGCGGCAGATCATCAACGATGTAGTTAAAGGAGTCTCCTGCAAATAGAAATTGATATGTTTTTAAGACAAATCAAAATGTTTCCGCTTCAACCCGATCTAATGATGAGTGATGTAATTTCATTAAATACAAGTTAATATTTAAAAAAAAATCTAAAATATAAAAATTCCACGAACCTAAAGACCGCGTATACGAACCAACCATCTTCGATGGCTGAATGAAGTGGAAATGAAGCAGAGTCATTCATTCCAAGAATAAGATAACCAACTAGATATGTCATTGTTACGTGGAAATTAGTAATTTTTTTATCATGAGGTCAGCTGTACTATGAAGCGGTTTTATTCGTTAAATATAAACTACTCTCTTCCACTAGCACCTTTGGGCATTTTATGTATCACTCGCTCGTTTCAATTCGCCTCTGTCACTGTCTCTCTCTATCTCGCTCACTCTCTCTCTTTCTTTCTTTCTCTATCTCCCTCTCTCTCTCTTTCTCTCTCGCTTGTTTTGCCTTGTTTGAGAGAGCCAAGGAGTAAATTTCTCACTGAATTTCACTCCGCAGACCAGTTTCACAGTTTATTTTGAACACTGAGCTTCAGTGAGATAACTACACCCATGTCAACTTGCCAGAAGCGCTACATCACTTCCCTGCACCTTCTCAATGGTGTACGAATTTTGCATACTCGCCATGACCTCTCGACGTAAGTAAATATCGTATCTCTGTTACTCACACTTGTTTCTCCTTCGGCTGAGCTCTCTTACTCTTTGAGTGTAAGGTCTTCACAAGGTCCCCGCACTGCCTACTATTAGAGAGGTACTCTGTATGTATATCGACGGTAAAAAATGTAAAAAAAAACGATAAACTCTTTTTTTTTTCTAAACGGCATGCTAGTAATAAATGTGGTTTGCTTAAACTAATAGAGCACGGAACCATGAAAAATTTAAATTTTGCGAGGAATTTGCATTTGAAATAAAAGAGATTTGAAATTCTGGTAAAGCGAAATAAATAAAACCACCATTTAAAATATATTAGGAGAAAAATCATTCGCGGATTTGCAATTAGAAGAAAAATCTGCAAAAACAAATCACGAGAAGAAAATCATTGGTACCAAAATCAGGAAATCATTCACCATTTGAAGGGTAAATTGAGTATCCTAAAAGATTACAAAGGAATTACTGCTCTGGTTTGTTTAATTTGAAGAAGACAAGAATGAATGCAGCAAGCATCATTCTCTGAACAGAACTTGATGAACGACTGTAAATCGAATGCTCGTTTGCGCAACAAATGCTGCCTCTCTCGCTCAGCGAGTAGATCAAAGCAAGCTGCTTGACCGGCTTCTACTAGAGATGGCAACGCGCCCGCTGTGCAACTCTGGCAATCAAATTAAAGGAGCCGTACACGGAATATATAATGTCTTATGTTTTTAAATCAGTCTGTCCGTTCAGACTAGAAAGATCGATGAGTGAAACAAGAATTGAATTTGATAGAGTCTAAGCCGAGATAATCTCATTTTCCTCAGACGGATTACTGTAAAAAATTTGGCCCGAGTGTACGTGCACCCAGCGCACTCTTGACGACGCCAGCTAGACCTCAACAAACCGCCAGCTGGACCTCAACAAAAAACAAGCATTGTTCAAATCGAGGAATAGAAAACTAAATAACTCAATTAAAAAATAAACCGAAACTCAACAAACATAACCACGCATCTAAATGAGCTCACGCGTTCGGTCCAGCAGATCCAACAATGGCGGAGTAGCTGGATAAGCGGCTACTGAAGAGATAAAACTTAATTTCCATGCTAATAATCAAAACTAAAAGCAAAAACAACGTAAAACGATAAACATTACACGATGACAAGCGGGGAAATAAAACGTGGTCAAAATGTCTTGTCCTTCTACCCATACAAAGATGAAGGACCTTTCCACTGGGCAAAGTCTCAATTTCTTATGGATTCATGCGCATGCAACATATTTTTGTGTCTTGTAGAGGTCACAGAAAAAATATATTTGTTTCATTCTATATCCATTCTCGATGGGGCTCACAATCAGAAAGGGGAAGAGGAAACATGAGATGAGGAGAGGAGAGAGACGGCAGACAAACAATTATTGTCAATGAGTAGAAAAGGAGCGAAGTTTCAAATGGCGCTGCCCTTCGCGCTCTCATTTTTCCCCTCTCCATCAGCGGATTTGCCCGATAATAGCACGCGAGAATGAGAGTGTCTGCTCCCAGGGTGAACGTGGAAATTTCAACCTGAATTAATTCTTTTTCGGTAACAGTGTCCCTTGGTTCTTGCCAAGTTAGTAAAATTGATGAAACTATTCCACATGTTTGCTTTTGCTGATTTATATTATGTATATTTTTATTTATACGATGAAATAAACAGTTGTAAACAGCTTGCATCCTCTTTGGTCTTCTTAGTTTCAGGGACTATTCTGGTTTCTATCTCTCTCTCCTTCTCTCTCTCTCTCTCACTCTCTCTTTCTCTCTCTCTCTCCCTGTCGCTCTCATCAATCATTATCTTCTCTGTCTTGTTTGTCTGCGCTCTCTCAGTTTCCCGCACTCTTTCCTCATCGTCATACACTTGAATGACTCTTTTGAATAGCGCGGTTGATTGCGGTAGCCCACGTCTTCTGGAGCTTCACCGGAAGGGATGGAGGAGCTGGTTAGAGAGAACGAGAGACACAGAGAAAGAAGGAGGCGAGAGAGAAAGAAAGGGGAATGGAGTAGAATAGGAAAAGTGAAGAGAGAGCGAAAGAGAGAGAGAGAGAGAGAGAGAGAGAGAGAGAGATAGAGAGAGATAGAGAGAGAAATAGATGCTTGTTGCATTTTGCAGACTGAGATGTCAAATTAATTTTTTGGCCTTCTCTCTCGTTTCTTAATCGTCATGGACATTTGAAGTCTGCTCTTTCTCTCTCGCTCACCCTCTCTCTTCCTCTCTCCCTCTCTCTCTCTCCTTCTTCGCTCTCACTTCTCGTTCTCCTCTTCTCTGCAAATGCCTCTTGCAGGTCTCGTTACTCATCCGTGTCGTCTCTCTATGATGCCTTCAGCTTTAGTCGCCTTGCGTGGTCCTCCCTAACAGCGGTTATCCGGCAGACGAAGCTTAATCTCTTCGCAAGCGATATCTTTTCACCCCCAAAAATCCAGCTTGAATTTTCATGAGGCCATCATCATAGGTGTAAATAATTGCATAAAAGATTGACCAGAATTGTCCAGCTGTGCCACTTCGGCTCCGTGACTTGATCCTCTCATCACTCCGTTTTTCCATAGACCAGTGCGGCTTCTCCCTCTCCAACATGCCCTGTTGGCTCGGTTTCCTCGTTGCATTGTTTTCCCTCCAAACCGCCCGAGGCGTCCATCTCCTGCCTGGCGGTCTCAAGAATCTGGACGCGAAGCTGACGCTAATGTTTAAGCGGACGATAGATGCGAAGATGAGGGAAGAAGAGAGGAACTCGACGTGTCGTCCCATTCACGCGCAGGCATACGGCGTCAATCTGGTCTGTCTGTTCGCATCAATTAAAACAGAGATACTTTATATATATATATATATATATATATATATATTTCTTTTTTCTTTTCGCATATTACTATTACTCATGTCTTATTGCGGCACTAAAAGTTAAAGAAATATAATAGTGTGGATAAAATACATATGTATGTATAAACGTAAATTTATATGTCCTAGAGTCAAGAGAAAGAAACGCCAAGGGATTTGCCATTCCTAAAAATATGAACAAATTGTGACTGTACTTAGATAAATAAATAAAAATAAACACCTTATCCGCAGGTGTGCTGCGGAGGCGATGCAGCCCTTCGTGAGACGTGCGAGTTCGCGCATCATTGCCAGTCACTCGATGAGTGCGCATGCCAACTAGTCATTGCTGGAGGGCTCAACTGCTCGCTTGCTGATAAGGCATCTTTATTCCCTCTCTCTCTCTCCCGCTTGCTTTCCCCCTCTCAATCTTCATCATCCCCCTCAATGCCAAAATCCTCCCCCCCCCTTTAGCAAACTCTTTCTTTAATCGTCTCCATCTCACATGATCCCTTCTATCGACCATACTCTACAACATGCTCCTCTAGCTCGACACGGAATCGCCCTTCGAGTGGCGTGACCACGCGCGGCCACCCACTCCACTCTTCTGCTCGCGTCCGAATTTGCCCGGCAACGACACCCGCACTCCGTACAGCGTACAGGTCGAGCGATGGACGAAGAAGTTGTTTTTTACTTTATAAATATTCTTTATTTATTTATTGTTTTTTTTTAAATTTATTGCAATGGCTTTTTTTCTCAACAACAAAATCGTGAAATCAGGTTCTTCGAGTGCTTGATTATTAAAAAAAAAAAATTTTTTTTTTATTTCAATTAATTTGGGACAACGGCTCTATGGCTGTCCTAACTAGTAATCATCAGTTTTCCAGCACCACGGATGCTTTCCTCCTTTCGCTGTGCTCGCTGAACGTGACTTCTCTCTGGCTGGCCGACTCCTCTGAGATGCTCTCCGCGCTCGATCTCACCAAGTGCATGCCCCGTCTCGCGGTGCTCGCCATCGAACTGCCCAAGGTACTAGAGGCTTACAAAGTGACGATCGCAGAAACACGAATTAATACACGCTTGAATTGCCGCGTCTGCCCTGTAAGCACAAATCCGCGGTGGTGAAAATATCATACGCAAGCGAACGAGAGTGCAATGTGCAGCGGCAATTTGATATCTTACATCTCGAGCGAATATTAGTCTCGTGAACTATGCTAGTTGAATTGAAGATAAGGAAAAGGGTTGTTTATTTGAAAATTCTCATTTAGTAGAGCAAAGCTTGCAATATTTTTTTAATTGCTTTGAGCTTTCCTTTGCTTTAAACTGTCTGGAAAGTGGGCCTGATCTATGGTTACGTACATTGGTATCATTCCATTGTATGTGACGGTTTGATTTCATCTTACATTTGGCAGTTTGAACTAGCATACGATTTACATTTTATGGATTTGTTTCTTCTTCTTTTTCGATCGCCCGCCTCGACATCTACCAACTCTTCCGCAGTCTCGGCCGGCTGCGCGCCCTTCGCTTGGCCAATGTCGACTTTGACTTCTGGCATAGCGTACATCTTTCATTGACTTTCTTTGAAAACTAAACATGCATCGATCATCCGCAGGTCTCTCCGTGGTCTTCTTCCATCGCCCATCTCCACATTGAGAATTCGACTCTTCGCGAGCTGCCCGCCTGGCTCGCATCTTCGACGTCGCTCACTCGATTGCATTTAAAAGGTTCTAGGCATATGCATGAATAGGTTAAAGTAAGTAAATTTGTCTAAAATTACTCAAAGGAACTAATTAGTCATGAATAACGTCTCGTTTTTCTTTGTTGTTAAACAAAAACTTCAATTCGCGCCATTTTACCCGTAACAAGAGCGAGAGAGGATTCTGATTTTGCGAGACTCGACTATAATATTCAGGAGGGAATTCAACGAGATGACGGTTTAGTACAGTTCTCCAAATGAGCATCTTAAATCGTTGATATTGATTCCAGAAACGAAATGCAGGCACACGTCTCTCTTCCGTGGAGACGGTTGCCCGTATGACATCGCTGACTTCGATGAAGCTGAGCCACAACGAGATTGGCTCGCTCGCGTCCGTCGCCTTTCAAGCCGCTGCCGCCTTCGACATTGATCTCAGCCACAATAATGTATTTAATAAAAAATTTTTTTTTGCTAAAGTACAATTTTAGACTTTTCGATCGATTACTTAAATGTGGACGATCGAAAAAATAATTTATGCCTAGTCGAATTGCCGGTTCACCCCGCGTTAGACCCTTCTCGCTATTTCGCAGATCTCAGAAATACATGCAAAAATCCAACAAACTTATTCACAAAAACTTTTTTTAATAATTATTAATATTTTTTCGACGCATGACCAATCTAGAAAACGGTTCTTCACTCGAAACAATTTTCTCGTTAATTTTACTGATTTTCTTGCAGTTCTACTTTCCAATTAATGAACATACATACATATGTTCTGGGTGGTTTCTATTAAATAGCGACATTTCTTCTTTTAATTCTTTATTCCTCGACTGTGCTAATCATAGAAGATGAAGGGAGAATGTATGGAGAGTCGAGTGAGCGAGGGAAGTGAGAGCGAATCAGAGATACGGGTACCCGTACCCGTAGGGTACTGGCGGAAACTTTTATCTTGTTTTCCATTCCGCTTCAAAGATTCTTTTGAATTTTTTTAAATAGTTTATTATTTAAATGACCGTAGGGAGCAGCGTAGCCGTATCCACCAGCAACCTGAAATTAAAAGCTGATTAAATTAGATCTAATTTAATAAATTTTTTTTTGAAACTTTTTTGAAACTTTTAACTCTTAAAGTAATAATCTCTAATCTAACTAACATAGTACGGGCTGCCGACGGCTCCAGGGCTGAAAAATAGTGGTCAATGTATTCAGTCAAAGCTATTTATATATTATTCAACAGATTTTAAGGTGAAAGCCTAGCGGTGAAAAATATAAAAATGATTCACCAGTAGTAGCTCGGTGCGAGAGGGTAGACCATCCTTCGAGAGTGAGGAGAGGCGAAGTAAGTGAAATTTCTAACTATATTTCGAAGCCTCATCGATTCTCAAATTTACAAGTGCAGCACTTTATAATTTATCTAAAGAATTGGAGGAAAGGCGGAAGATAATTCTCCTTGTGTCAAAATAGCATGCGCGGATGTAATGGACCGTGCAAATGTTTTTTTTGTTTTGTTGCATTTTCTTCATATTAGCTTAAAACTGCAATAAAATTTTAATTTAATAATGAAATATCAATGCAAAATATAGCATGCAAGAAGGGACTATTAGGTTTCATCATTTCTTCCATTCGTTTCGAAGTAGCACGAAACTCAGCCATATTCTACTTGAATTTTCCCGCCTTTGTAGTCCCGTCTTCTAGATCACTCGGGCGAAAAGCGCGCGAATTCAAACGTGATTTTTTGGCTCCTTTAAGAATGCTCTCTCAGATAACCTCTCTGGGACCGTCGACCTTCTCGGCGTGCTCCGAGCTGCGCGTCCTCGACCTCAGCTGGAATCCGCTGCACGAGCTTCCGCCGCGTGTCTTCCAGCAGAACGGCCGTCTCAAGTGGCTCAAGCTCGAGCGCACTCTCATTCAGGCACTAATACACTTTTTTAACACGCTTTTTTCTTCTTCTAAATATTTATATTATTTAAAATTATCCCATAAAAAGATTAATAGCAAAAAAAATTAAGCAGTTAAGAATTTTTTGCCTCATTTTAAAACTCTGAAAGGTGCTGCACACGGAACATCTCGTCGGCCTGACATCTCTTCGGACCCTTTCACTCTCGCATTCGCCGTTGCATACGGTATTATCGACTTGCTAAATGTTTTGACAAATCCAATTTTACTACTCCTCCTAAAAGACATATAAACTCCTTGTTCTTATGGTAAGATCGCGCCCTTTGCTCTGGTGCCTCTGAAATCGCTGCGCGTTCTAAATCTGAACGGCTGCCGCCTCTCCCAGCTGCCTTCGGCTGTCATTCACTCTTGCCAGCTGACGCAGTATGAATCATTTTCTTTATATAATTTTTAAATTTTTTAATTAATGCGCATAATATTAATAAAGAGAGAAGTCATTTTTGGTAGATATAAAATTGATGTCTAAATAATTTCTAAAGCATTTCTAAACTGCAAGATCACTTCGAACTTTATTTATTTCCTTTTGGATCTCTAGCGCATTGTCGGTTGAGCCTGAACAAGTGTGAATTGACAATGTTCAAGCGCATTGTCAGTTCAGCCTGAACAAGTGTGAATTGACAATGTTCAAGCGCATTGTCAGTTCAGCCTGAACAAGTGTGAATTGACAATGTTCAAGCGCATTGTCAGTTCAGCCTGAACAAGTGTGAATTGACAATGTTCAAGCGCATTGTCAGTTCAGCCTGAACAAGTGTGAATTGACAATGTTCAAGCGCATTGTCAGTTCAGCCTGAACAAGTGTGAATTGACAATGTTCAAGTGCATTGTCACTTCAGCCTGAACAAGTGTGAATTGACAATGTTCAAGCGCATTGTCAGTTCAGCCTGAACAAGTGTGAATTGACAATGATCAAGCGCATTGTCCGTTCAGTCTGAACATGGCTGACAATCTGCTGCGTTCGCGGGATGCGCTTCCTGCGGACGTCGTCGTTCATCTCTCCGGACTCGCGCAGCTATCGCTCGATGGCAATCCGCTCAATGTCCGCCGTACAAAATATATTATTCATACATTGTTTTTAGCTTATTTATGCGTTCGAAAGGCTTTATTAATTGTTTTTTTCTGTATTTTTCAAATCAGCCTATTACACCCCAATTATGTAGATAAAAAAATTAAAAAGACGGCTTTAGAGGAATGTTCTTGAAGGAATTTCCACCGGGTCTTCTCACCATATCGCCAATGAATGCGCGTCTTATTCGACAAACGGTAACGTGTTCCTTTTATACATTAATTACAAATTCTTTATGCTCATAAATACGGTAGTTTGCCTTATTTTCTTAATAAAAGACTTATAAAGTAGGCCAAGATTCATAAGTCTCTTCAAAGATGCGAACCTTGCCAACATTGCCGTTGTGGACGAGCGAGCCGTGCACTCCATTCTATTTCAATATGCATCTTTCAAATAGGTTTCTTTTCAGCGTCCTATCCATTCTAGTCAACAAATCATTCCTTATCCAGTTTGAAAGTACTGTGGTACTGCGTGAGTATGGGAAAGAGTGTGTTTGTAAATGAGAAAGCGAGAGAGAGAGAGAGAGAGAGAGAGAGCGAGAGAGAAATTAGAAGGCTTTAAAAAAGTTCTTCTGAATTCATTTCCAGCTCTTCGATTTTACGACAGCTCATTCAGCCATGGGACAGTAGACGGATGAAGGTTATTATTTTGTTAAATATACATAAACGTCTTGGAGTAACAGGTCATGTCATATTAGATAATATCACTAGATAACTACACAAAAAGCTGCTCTTATTAGTATAATACATAATAGGAGAGAAAATGCAAGAAAGCCCTTTGTTTGAAGGTTGAACGGATAGAGTTCTGCCGAGAGCGATTCGCACAACTCGCTGAGCACATTGATATCTACCAGGACATTGAGAGGAGTAGTGGTGAGGAGCGAACAATTGAATGGGTAGAGGGAGAGAGGATGAGCAAGAGAGCGTATGTGAGAAGCAGAAAAAATATTAGAGGGAGAGAGCGAGTGTGAGAGTAGAGAAGCAGAGAAAAATATGGATTTTTTTTTAAATCCTGTCTCTTCTTCTCTTCCACCTCTTCTTCTCCTTCTCTTTCTCTCTCAATCTCTCTCTTTATCTCTCTCTCTCTGCACTCTCTCAAGGTTGCGCAGTCTCTCGCCGTCTTCGTTCTGCCTCTTCTCCCTCGTCGTGCCCTCCTGCTCCTCCTCGCAAGCCCTCGACTCGCTCTCGCCAGCCAGCTCACATGGCGCGTGCTGGTCAGTTCGGAGATCCAACAGCCATTTGAATTGTGTTCTCTCACAAAAAATGATAGCATTTTTATATTTAAAAAAAATAGACATAGTTTTCTGTAATTTCCTCTATTTTTGAAGGGCTCATTCACTAATTAAATAATCAAAATTACGTTCGTGTACTTTACTACAGTGTGCATTGATGATTCATCTTGTTCCTCTCCCTCTCCTTCTAACTCTTTCTCTCCCTCTCTCTCTCTCCCCCTCTTTCTCTCTCTCTCTCCCCCTCTTTCTCTCTCTCTCTCTCTCTGCTTGCCAGAGATCAAGCCATGCGCGCCGTCCGACTCGTCGTACACGCCTCTGCTGGTGCGGTCTGTGATGCTGAACTGCTTCTTCGTCCTCCTCGCCGTTCTCGTCATCGGCCTTTGCTGCGCAGCGTCGCGAAGAGACTACTAATCGATTATCGATCGATACTTTATCTTTGATTTTGACCAGCTAGAAGCTGAACTTGGAAATCGAAGGCTTCTCTTAAAGAGGACAAATTAATGAAGTAATAAACATGACAATTAATTACACTGTTGTCCATTGGAGGACTCGATTCACTGCCGAGCTCCTTGACACGTTTTATCGTTTTCGGACATCTTATCGTGCCGACGAATAAAGGAAATCAAACTTATACTTGTGAGATCTTTTTTTATTAGACTGTTCAGTGATGGAAATAAGCATTGAATACAAATCTCCATGATAATTTCGAAAGAGAGATCATTAACATCAGTCGCGGGGATAAAAGAAGCGTAAGGCGTTACAGCCAAGCAATTGTAAGAGAAGTTACATAAAATAAAGTAAATTTATCGAGAAAGTGAGAGGGAGAGTGAGTGATAGCGAAACAGCGAGAATTTCTTAAACGGCGAATGAAAAAAAAAATATTTTCGCTTCATTATAATCGACTATTGATAAAGTTTTGCGTAATGCACGCGTAAAGTGCTGCACTTGTAAATGTGATAATTGATGAGGCTTTGAAATATAAGCTGAAAATTCACTTCACCTCTCCTCACTCTCGAAGGATGGTCTACCCTCTCGCCCCGAGCTACTACTGGTGAATCATCTTTATATTTTTCACTGCTAGGCTTTCTCCTAAAATCCATTAAATAATTTATAAATAGCTTTGACGGAAAAAAAATTGAACACTATTTTTCAGCCCTGGAGCCGTAGGCAGCCTGTACTATGTTAGCTAGATCAGAGATTATTACTTTAAGGGTTAAAAGATTCAAAATAGTTAGTTTATTAAATTAGATCTCATTTAATCAGCTTTTAATTTCAGGTTGCTGGAGGATATGGTCACGCTGCTCCCTACGGTCTTTTAAATAACAAACTATTTAAAAAAATTTCCCACGAAATTTTTTCTTTGAATCGGAATGGCAAAGAAGATTAAAGTTTAAATTGCAGGCTACTCAGCCTACGTCGGCCAGTACCCTACGGGTACGGGTACCCGTATCTCTGATTCGCTCTCACTTCCCTCGCTCACTCGACTCTCCATACATTCTCCCTTCATCTTCTATGATTAGCACAGTCGAGGAATAAAGAATTAAAAGAAGAAATGTCGCTATTTAATAGAAACCGCGCATTTGAACTAATATTCTTTAGAGGATATCATAAGCGAAAAACTCCTACAACAAATAGCTGGCCGCTAGCTAAAAAGTTATTTTCTCAATATTATCTTCGTAGGAAAAGGGGGAGGGTTGGGAATCCTCGTTTGACTCCCGGAGTTGACGATTGAGTTGATATTTGAGAACGAAATCGGACATATGTAGTTATCTAGCTCGAGTCGTCTTGCAATAAGCAAGCAGGAAATACCTTTAATTATCTACAGTTACGAAAACAGATTTTCGGAATTTAGGCAAAAGAAGCAAAAGTTTCAACAAGGAAATGAATTTCTGCACTGAAACAAAATAATTTAAATATACAGCTTCGTGTAAAATTATGTAAAGGATTATCGAGAGGATTATCGTTGATAAAAATGACCAAATTGGCCAACAATCTTGCAGAATTACCTGGTTTATCATATTAGTTATTTTAAAATCATTTATTTGGGAAAGATGCCTCAATGTGGCTTCGGCATGCTTGAGGAGAACTCTCTGACGTCATTTTGGAAAGCAAACTTCTTCACACTGAGAAATAGGAAGCTGACGATTTTATTTGCTTCTAATTTAAAGTTCGTTGAACTCTCGGGTGAAATATTTTTTCTTTGTTTTTGTTTTATTTACAATTTGTGTTGGTATAGCTTTCAAGTTTTCTTCTGTAATTCAGACAAGAGCATCGAGCTCCTTCTCCGTCTTAAGTGTGCGAAAAAACGATTCTGGCTCTCGCTCTATTGGTGGAGCGTGTCTACAGACAAAGAATGTCATTAATCTATATCTATCTACACTTGTGATAATAAATAATAATAGAAATTAAAATTAAAATTAAAATTAAAATTAAAACTAAAATTAAAATAGCTTGCGTTGGCTTCTGGACTCGATCGCAGAACGCTTCTTCATTGGCCCTGCCCGGCGCTTCCGGAGCGCTCGTGTAGTGCGTGTCGGTGTTCTCTGCACGCACACGCTTCGGTGGCGCGAGCTGCCGCACGTGGCTCCGCCCACTTCGCCCGCCTCCCGCCTCCTCGTCGAAGCCTTCCCGAGCGGACACACTCTTCTATACGATCTGGTCGGGGCTTTGTTGAGGAAAAGCTTAAAGAACTTCAATTTATTATGTTTAACTCTATTTCCACCTTCTTTAATTTGTGTGTCATTTTAATCTCTGTCTCTCTCTCTCTCTCTCTCTCTTTCTCTCTCTCTCTCCCTTTCGCCATCCGGTCAGAGAGAGAGAGAGAAAGAGAGAGAGAGATAGAGAAAGAGAGGAATAGAAAGAGATAGAGAGAGACAGGGAGAGAGACAGAGCAAGAGACACAGAGCGAGAGCGAGCGATAGGGAGAGCGAGCGATAGGCAGAGACAGACATTCAACTGAATCAGCCACCGCAGCCCTCATGATGACGGAATTCTGTTTCACTCTCAAGCAGATGACAAATGGGCGCTGTGTATATGACAATTAACTACCACCAATTAACCATCATATCCTTGTACTAAAATAAATTTCGTCTCGTATCTGACAATTTTGTAGAAATGTTTGTATGCGGTATGCTTATATACCATTCTTCACATTTTCAGATGCGCCAATCTCGATGACGAGGAAATGTGAATTGTGGCTGAGCGGTTCTGCTAAGAGAAGTTCCCGTACCTCTGATTCGCTCTCACTTCCCTCGCTCACTCGACTCTCCATGCATTTTCCCTTCATCTTCTATGATTAGCACAGTCGAGGAATAAATGAAAAAATAAAAAAAAATTCGCTATTTAATAGAAACCACGCATTTGAACAAATGTTCTTTAAAGGAATAACTCCTACAACGAATAGCTAGCTAAAAAGTAATTTTCTCAAGATTTTCTACGTTGGAAAAGGGGGGTTGGGAATATTTGTTTGACTCCCGGATCTTGATCACTACGGCGAATTCAAGCGTGATTTTTTGTCTCCTTTAAGAATGCTCTCTCAGATAACCTCTCTGGGCCCGTCGACCTTCTCCGCGTGCTCCGAGCTGCGCGTCCTCGACCTCAGCTGGAATCCGCTGCACGAGCTTCCGCCGCGTGTCTTCCAGCAGAACGGCCGTCTCAAGTGGCTCAAGCTCGAGCGCACTCTCATTCAGACACCAAATTATGCGTGCACTACGCAAAACTTTATCAATAGTGCATTGGACGAGTATTATTTTTCATTTTTTTCTTAAAATGCTTATTTCCCCCCGCAGTGAATCGCGTCCTCCAAAGGACGACAGTGGAATTGTCATGTCTATTATTGCAGGACCTTGCCAACTATTGAAGATTCCGGCAGTTAGGAAAGTTCATTTGTTCATCCGTCCGTTCATCTCGTTCATCTATAGGAAAGTTCATCTTTACGTTTTTTTAAATTTATGTAAGATGAACGTTCGTATAATGAACGAGATGAACGGATGAACAGATGAACTTTCCTAACTGCCGAAGATTCCAATGTCCTGCCTGAGCTTCTAACTGATCCATATCAATAACCACAAAATCGCGACGCGGCGCAGTAGAGGCCGACGACGAGCTCGGCAAAGAGGACGAAGAAGCAGTTCAGTGCCATGGACAGCACCAGTAGAGGCGTGTTCGACGAGTTTGATCAGTTTCACAACTGCAGAAAATTAAAAGGATTTCCTGCTTGCTTGTGGCAAGACGACTCGTCCACATAAGTAAGCCCGATTTCGTTCTCAAATATCAACTCAATCGTTAAATCCGTTAGTCAAACAAATATTCCCAACCCCCCATTTCCAACGTCGAAAATCTTGAGAAAATTACTTTTTAGCTAGCTATTCGTTGTAGTTCTTCCTTTAAAGAACATTTGTTCAAATGCGTGGTTTCTATTACATAGCGAAATTTCTTCTTTTTCCTTTATTCCTCGACTGTACTACTCATAGAAGATGAAGGGAGAATGTATGGAGAGTCGAGTGAGCGAGGGAAGTGAGAGCGAATCAGAGGTACGGGAACTTCTCTTAGCAGAACCGTTCAGCCACAATTCGCAGCTCCTCACGACCGAGATTAGCACGTCTGAAAATGTGAGGAATGAGTGGTACAAGCATATACATACGCATCTCTGATAAGAGTCTAATTAATTTTTAAAGCCTTTTAATATTAAACAAAATTCCCCGAAAACAAGAAATGATTGAGATGATCTTTAAAATAAAACAATGGCGGCGGTGGCCAGCGAGCCCACTCGTTTCTTGTCTACTTTGACACTGTGAAAGAGAATGCTGTCCGCATGAGAGTTGCAATGCGGATTCGATTGTATGACGCGATTCCGATCTGACCGCACGGCGAATGCAGCGAGGGCCGTGAGGCGCGACGGCACGACCGGGTTCAAGAGGACTCTGAACTGCTCGAAGAGGGCCCGAGTCGACAGACGCACGTGAGGCATCAGCGAGGCAGCCTTCAAGAGAGAGAGAGAGAACGAGAGAAAGAGAGAGAGAGAGAACGAGAGAGAAAGATAAAGAGAACGAGAGAGAGAAAGAGAGAGAAAGAGAGAGAGAGAGAGAGAGAGAGAACGAGAGAGAAAGATAAAGAACGAGAGAGAACGAGTGGGAAAGAGAGAGAACGAGAGAGAAAGATAAAGAGAACGAGAGAGAGAAAGAGAGAGAAAGGTAAAGAGAGAGAGAACGAGAGAGAAAGCGAAATAGAAAGAGAGAAAGAAAGAGAGAGAACGAGAGAGAAAGAGAGAGAGAGAGAGAGAGAGAGACAGAGAGAACGAGTGGGAAAGGGAGAAAGAGTGAGAGAAATGACAGAGGAAGAAAGTTGGAATACATTGAAACATGCCTTTTCCTCAACAAACCTCGACCACGTCGTAGAGAAGCGTGTGTCCACTGGAGAAGGCGGCGATGATGACGGGGAAATCGGGCGAAGTGAGCGTCGCGTGAGGGGTGGGCGTCGCCACGTGCGCGAGCTCGCGCCATCGCATCGTGCGCGTACACAGAACGAGGACGCGCGCGTAGCGAACGCCCCCTGACTCGGAGAACGTGAGCAGCGTCGCCTCAAGAGAGCGTGGTTATCCATATTTCACAAAGTCGACGCAAAGCTTTTGCCAATCGATATTTTTTTGTGATGCAAATGCACCAACTTTTTGCCTAGAATACACATGTAAAATTTAAAATAATTTTTGTTTACTGATTTATGGCCATCGACTAGCATTAGATTTATCAACTAACGAGAAAAGGAGTTTTTTTTTTCGACTTCAGGTGTGGAAACCTGTCTGTGACTGCTCTGCTCGAGACGATTGACAATGACTCTGGAGGCGTCCAGTGGGAAGTCATTGACGTGTTCCATCTCGACGACCGTCTTGTACGTGGAGCCCGTGCTAAAGTAATTAATTTAATAAAAAAATTAATTAATTAAAGTTTGAAACCAATTACCATAAACATTTTCAAGTGCTCTGTTAAATGTAATTTAATGATACTATGCGAATTGACATCAATTGTGCCATTTATGTTGTTGCTGTTATTTATGCTGCCCAAGGCTATGCGCATAATTACATTGTTAATTAATTAAATAAATTATTGAGCACAATTAATTATATTGTTGTGTGAATCTGATTCAGTCAATAAATGCTGCACTCACTCAATGTTCAGTACGTAAGCTGTGGTCAGATCGGATCGCCCAGGAGGGATGCGAACAAAGAAGGCGATGAGCGAGTTGGAGAGGAAGACCGGAAGGAACAGAGCAATTGCCTGCCCCTGTGCGCCCTGCTCCCGGAGAGATTCCATTCCCTATTCAGAGTGCACAGTTGAGGACGGTAGGCGAGAGAGCAAATAGGACGAGAGCAAAGAATACGAGAGCAAGAGAGACACAGAAAGAGAGAGGGAAAGAGAGTGGCAGAACGATAGGCGTACCCGGACGAGCATTTCCGTCACGTTTCGGCCTGGCGACGGGTCGACCGGATCCCGCGGGTAGATATAGGCGAGCACCAGAGAATCTATACATAAATCGGCTAGCTATGATGATTGTTACATAGAAAATAAATGTAAAAAATTTATTTTCAGTCTAACAAGTAAAAAATTAATTGAAATTAAATTGATAAGTTTTTTTGGCAAATTAACGTTCATTTTTATAGTAAATAAAAAAGCGCCGACTATTCATCTTCATGATGGTAGCACAGTTCGTCTCGCCGAATGCTGCTCTCACGACGGCGACCTCCTCCACGTCGTCGGCGTCATTCGTGTTCATCGAGAAGCAGCGATGAAAAGGCGACGAGGCCTTAATAACAACGAAAATTCATTAATGAAAAAATAATATTGCTAAAATTTATTTCCGAGATAAAAAAATTCAAACTGCCTATGGAGCAATCTGAAAACTCGCATTCGGTTCGGTGATCTGAATCTTTGAAAAAAAGTTGCTTATAAAAAGGAAAAAAATATATACATATAATGTCAAAAGTAGCCATATTATATTATACCTTGCCAAGATGGCGGCTGATGAGAATGAGCCTCTGTCGCTGCGTGTCTTCCTGAATGTTGATGTCGACAATGACGACGGCCGACGCGCTGACCGCGTAGAACCCAATCAACACCCTGCATTAAACGTATTAAGTGCAACGCAAAGATCGCAGCGGGATTCGAACCCCCGCTTTCCTACTCATGAGTCGGATGCTCTGCCACTGAGCAAACACCCCCTACCAACGAGCGGTTTCTACTTACATATGTACATATGGCTTTCCTCTTGTGCCGCTCCCATGCTATATTTAATTTTAATAATTACAGTATTTTTTTTAATATTGCACAATATTTATTTCATTATTTTATTACAAACGTTTTAATTATATATTTCTTAAAAAATATTAATTCTTTAAGGTGCTCATTTTGAAAACGAAAAAGAAGAAAAAAGAAGTCAATAATACTTGGGACGCTGACCCAAAGTTGTAGAAGTCGCCGATCCTCTCAATGCGTACTCTTTCCGAGAGGTGAAGGTCAATCACGTCGAGCGAGAAACAAACGCATTCGTCCGGGTCGTATTTCCCTTTCATGCAAATCCTGGGAAAAGAGAGCAGCAAACTTCATAATTATATTCAAAACTAAGTGAATTTAAATATATTGTGGCTTACTCCGACCAGAAAATGATGAAAGACGACAGAACAACTTGTTCTATCCGTACAAACATATACCGTATTTTCTCTATTAGTGCCCCCGGGGGAACTATTTTTCAATACCCCTGCGAGAGGGGGGCATTATTAGAGGGGGAGTTCTATTAGAGGGAGGGGTACTATTTTTCAATGTGATTGACTAAAAGTTTGATAACAACATTTTATTCACAAAAACGAAGAATTATAGCTCTAGTTCAATGGAATCATCACTGGAATATCAGTTTTACCGTTGATTTTGAATGAATTTGCAATCAGCTCATTGGGAAGAGCATCCCATACCTCAAGGATAGATTCCAGATACGTCTCTATTAGGCAACTAGGGGTGGGGCACTATTGGAGGGGGGGGGGGTTCTATTAGATGGAGGGGTACTATTTTTCAATACCCTTGCGAGAGGGGGGCACTATTTGAGGGGGGGGGGGGTTCTAATAGAGGGAGGGGCACTAATAGAGAAAATACGGTATGCTCGATCCTTCATTATGAACACCCGGTGCGACTACTATTTTACAATGCGCTGTTCAAGGCAAGAAGGCAGAAAGAAAGTCATGACATTTTTTGTTTCTTTCTGACCGAAAAGACCATGTTGCCGAGGATAAAGACGTAGCGGCCATCGCCAAATGCCGCAATTTGTGGCTGATCGAGCCGAGGCAGTCCTGCGTTGAAGCAGACGCGATCCTAAATCAAATCGAAATCTTTTTTCTTCCATATTTCTGTGTTATCGACATTTCTCTTCTTTTGCATCATAGCTAAAATCTTAGTGTTAAAAATAACTAAATTGCATGAATTAAACGAAATATGATAGTTATTTTTCTCTTACTGAATCTCAGTCTTAGTAATATATGAGTGATTACAAGTAATCCAAAAACAAGTGAATCTTAGCAACGCTCTCTCTTGAACAGCCCATTTATTCTAACTAACCAGAACATGCTTGTTTTCCGCGCCCGCAGAAAACAATTGATTCATGCTGAAGAAGGCAACGGGCGAAAAGCAAGGAGGAGAAGAGGAGGCAACCAGCCGCCGGCGTTGCGATGAGATGAAGTGATTGAACAGAGAAGAAATACTCATTTTGGTAACATTTGCAGCATTTCCTCCTTATAAGTGCATTATTGGAATTAACAAGAATATAATTTATTTCGATTCACAAGAAGAGCAATACGAACGGTTCAATCTATTATCACAATTTGTAATTTACAAATCAGGGAGATTGGCTGATATTGAATAGATTCCTTGCGTGCGCTCATCACGAAATTGGAGATGAGAACGACAGAGGGAGAGAGAGAGGGCGACAGAGAGAGAGAGAGAGACAGAGAGAGACGCAGAGAGATAGAGATAGAGTGTGTGTGTGTTACTGTGAGAGAGACACAGACAATAAATGTCTAACTGGCACATCTACATATGCCCGTGACAATGAAATCGAAAGCAAAAAATATACAAATTTGTAGAGATTAA
This sequence comes from Allodiplogaster sudhausi, assembly GCA_945643635.1. Taxonomy (NCBI): domain Eukaryota; kingdom Metazoa; phylum Nematoda; class Chromadorea; order Rhabditida; family Diplogasteridae; genus Allodiplogaster; species Allodiplogaster sudhausi. The sequence continues at coordinate 900,142 of CALZFC010000104.1, forward strand.
TAAGTTGGAGATGAAGTCATACATTTTCTAACAAGTAACCAAGGAGCATAACTTAAGAATACTGCAAAACAAATCAGTTTAAAAAGAAACAGCAATAGAATAACTTTTAAGATGAATTAGACATGGTATGCAATATTGCCCGCTTTTGTCACCTAGTTCATACAAGGAAGGCATCAGTTGGAGAAATTTGATCTCACTAGTCCAGATCGATTGCTCCTTTTGAATTTTTCCTAAAATACAGGGATGTAGTAGAAGCAAAAAGAATATCTCAACGCTGAGTAACTTGATGAATTGTGAAAAATTGTCATCTCTCTCGCTCTCTCTCGCTCTCTCGCGTTTTCTCGCTCTCTCTCCCTCTTTCTCTCCATTCATTTTCGCTCTCTCTCTCTATCTCTTCATCTCTCGCTCTCTCTTCATCTCTCGATCTCTCTTCATCTCTTGCTCTCTCTTCATCTCTCGCTCTCTCATCATCTCTCGCTCTCTCTTCATCTTTGAGCCTTTTTATCTCTATGACGGTGTCCAGCTGATCTTTCCTCTACAAGGACGCTCCAGGCATTCTGCAGATGGTGGAGAGGATGGCAGAGGACCTGAAGAGAGATGCTAGCATCGAGGTGTGAAAGAATGATTAACATAGGGATAGTGGGAGAAATAGAGAGACAGAGAGAAAGAGAGAGTGTGAGAGATGTTCTCATTGCTTCTGGTGATGGTTTCTAACAGTTCACAGACATCTCCATTGTTTTAGCGTACTTTTCACTGCTATTTCTCCACTTTTGCTTTTGTTTACTTCTGTTATTTCTTCACACATTTGGACGGAAGAAAATATATAAACGACTCCAATAACTTCTGTAGTAGTTTGTTCGTACGCGGAATAACCAACTTGCCGAAGTGGAGGAGTAAAATTGATAAATAAGATGAACGTTCAATGATCACAACCGATTGCGAAGGAACTGGGAGCGGAAGAGACGGAGCATAAGACACGGCGGGAAGTGTTGCTTCTGCGGGAGTTTGAGTAAGATGAATGACGTTGTGGGCGGGTCTCAGGATTACCATTCTTCCTCGGTCAGTGTGGATTGGCAGGACGGCTGGGCGTCGATTGTTGTTGTTGTTGCTCCTGTTGACAGGCCGCGCTTGTTCTGGGACTTCGTCGTGACTGCGGGAAGCATGCAAATGTTGATCCTTTTCGTCGCTCCTCCACAGATAGGCTCCGAATCCGGCAGACTCGTCGTACACGCCTCTGCTGGTGCAGTTCGTTGTGCTGATCTGCTTCTTCGTCCTCCTCGCCGTTCTCGTCATCGGCCTTTGCTGCGCAGCGTCCCCGTTTTGTGGTTATTTGGATCAGCTAGAAGCTCAGGTGGGACATTGGAATCTTCAATAGTAGACAAATTAATGCAATAATAGACATGACAACTCCACTGTCATCCATTGGAGGACGCGATTCATTGCCGGGCTCCTTGACACTTTTGCTCGTTTTCGGACATCTTATCGCTGACGAATAAAGGAAATCAAACTTATATTTGTGAGATCTTGGTTATTAAATTCTGCAAATCTCCATGGTTTGGGTATAAAAGAAGCGTACGGCGTTACAACCAAACAATTTCAACAGAAGTTAAATATAATTTATTAGAAAATGTGTGTGAGTAAAAAAGAGCGAGAATTTCATCAACGGCCAATGTAAGAAAAAAATTTTTGGCGGCATTATAATCGGCCTACATATGCACTATTAATAAAGTTTTGCGTAATGCACGCGTAAAGTGCTGCACTTGTAAATGTGAGAATTGATGAGGCTTCGAAATACAAGAAGAATTTTCATTTCACCTCTCCTCACTCTCGAAGGATGGTCTACCCTCTCGCGCTACTACTACTGGTGAATCATCTTTATATTTTTCACCGCTAGGCTTTCTCCTTAAGGATCTTAGCCATTCAGTCACTATTGAAGAAGATCTCAATGTGATCGCTTCCCATACGATCTGCCTAGACGTCCGGCAGGGTAAAGCGGTGCTGGTGCAGTGCCTCAATGTGATCTCTTGGAAGGGCCCAGTCATTACTTTTTCAAATTCTTAAACTTGTTTTCAACTTGTTTTTATAACTGACTCACAAAATACGACATACAATTTCGGCTTTATTCGCGCTAAGAGTGTTGGAGGATGTGGGAGATCGGCAGAGTGCGAGAGGAGTTGGGGAGTGCAGAGAGAGCGAAGAGACGACGAGAGGGCTTGGCTCTATTTCTTCTTCGACTTTTCCTCGGCCTTCTTCTTCGACTTTTCCTCGGCCTTCTTCTTCGACTTTTCCTCGGCCTTCTTCGGATCGTCTGCGGGTGCTGGCTAAAAAAGTCAAGAATGTTAAAAGAACAGATTGTATACAAGACAGATCTCATGTGCTCTTCCTCACCTGTATGACCGTGGGGAACTCGTCGGTGACCAGGGACACCACGGGGTTCTCGACGATGTCGCCCTCAGGGATCTCTAGCTTGGCCTCGTCTCCCTCCTTCTTTTCTTTCTCTTTCTCTCCCTCCTTCTTTTCTTTCTCTTTCTCTGACTTCTTCTTTTCTTTCTCTTTCTCTCCCTCCTTTTCTTTCTCTTTGTCTGACTTCTTCTTGTCCTTCTCCGACTCCTTCTCCTTTCCTTCTCCGATTTCTTCTTGTCCTTCTCATCTTTGATCGACTTGGCGCTCTTGCTCTTTCCCTGCAATCAAAATATTTTATACGAAGAATAAAATTATTCCCCCACATATGCATGTACTAGTACATCTGTTCAGTCTCGCCGGCTTTCTCCTTCTCGCCACACTCTCTTCACCTCTCCCTTCTCACTCCCCATCTCCTGTCTCTCTTTCCTTCTCACTCACTCTCTTTCACCTGCTTTCTCTCTCTCTCTCATTCTCGGTCTCCTCCATTTCCTTGCCTTGAATGATCCGCTTGCCTCCAGCTTCTTCTCTTTCATCTTTTTCTCCTCTTCCGCCTCCGCTTTATCCATGCTATTTGGATTGTCTGCAAACAAAATTTTATTTATATTTGTGTTTGTTTCCCGGTCCATTTCTCCCTTTTCTTCCAGACCTTCTGCTTTCTTGTTGCCGTCGTCCTTGGTCTCCAATTTGCCCTCATTCTTCTCCTTCTCCTTCTCTCCCTCTAACTTCTTCTCTCCCTCCACCTTCGTCTCTCCCTCCACTTTCTTCTCTCCTTCCTTTTCCTTCTCTCCCCCATTCTCCTTCTTCTCAGCCGTGGCATCCTTCTTCTTCTCTACCGGATTCGCCGCCACGGCAGGCGCGGCCTTCGCAGGCGGCTTGCCGACTACTGGCTTCTTCTTCTGAAAAGAGAGATCGTGAGAGTTAGAGAAATAGAGAGAGAGAGATAAATAGAGATCGTTGAAATCGCAGCGGCTGACTCGGACAAACTGCCTCCGGTCGATGTTGAATAGTAGAATGACTGCAGCTGCCTTCGGAACCTCCGATGAGTGAGGAGTTCGAAAGTGCACTTCTTTGTGTACTTGTAACGTACGTACTTGTATGAGAGTACTTTTTATGAACTTTAGGTGCACTTACACCGTGTTAACTCTTTCGTGATTTGTTGATCAAAACTGCAGAATGTTCTAAATACTGTAGAGTACAGTGTTTTCATTCTTGAACCACGTACTTTCCCTTACTCGTTCGAATCCGAATTCTCTTTTGACAATGGCAGATTGTTTATTATTAACAATTTCTTGTAGAGCAAAAAATGAAATATGTAAGCAGGTATGCATAAACAGGCCGGGATGGATGAGGTGAAGAAAACATCACGAAATTGCCATTCTTATTAAAAGGGCAATAAGGACAATTAAAAAGTTTGCATTAATTATCAAATTAAATATTCAAAATGAAATTCAAAATGATAAAATGAAGTTTGTAATATACTCCCTTCCTCCCTCTCTCGCTTTCCCTCTCCCTTCCTCTCTCCCTCTCTCTCTCTCTGCTTGCCAGAGATCAAGCCGCCATCCGACTCGTCGTACACGCCTCTGCTGGTTCTCTCTCTGATGCCTCGTGATCGGCCTTTGTTGCGCCACGTCCCTCGCGATTTGGATCAGCGAGAAGCTGGACTTGAACATCGAAATCTTCTAGTATGGAGATTTATAGTCAATGCTTACAGACCTGATAGAATTGTTACATGTCGTAGGTGAGACGACCTTCTCGAAGAGAGTGTCCACGCTGGTTGCATCCAGGGCCGATGACTCTGTGAAGCAGTCCAATTTGTTCACCTACAACTGTAGTTTTCTATTTCTATTTTTCTCTTACCTTTTCTACGACTATTATCATATTTTCTACCGCAAATATGATAGTCCAAAACCTGCGTAAAAAAGTTTTGTACCTTTCAGAAAAGTCGTAGGCAAACATTTCAAAAAGGAACTTTTTTGCATTAAATATCTAGAATTATGGGTAATCCAGAATTCTTTGAAGTTTTTACGATATAATACTCAAAAGTACTTCAAAATTCAGGAAATCACATTTTTAAAAACATAGGTGCTGAAATAAATGTACGAAAACTAATTCGAAGCCAACTAAAAGGTCTTTTGTGAGAGAGATTGCCAAAAGCGTCATAACCATTCGAAAGAGCAGAGACTTTTGCATAATATATCCACAGATGAAAGAGCAAAATATGTACATCTTTCAGAAATCTTGATATTGGGAAAAATATCGACGACAGGTTTCGACTAATTTGAGCAGTTCGCGAAAAACGATACCAATGGAAATTATGTTCTGAAAATTGTACCATATGGTTTTTAGAGACGAGAAACATGAATTCGATGTTAATTTTCTACTTTTGTGTATCATCCATGGTACTTTGATCGAAATATAATTTTTCCGCATATAACATTTCATTCTTCGATCAAAAGTACCATGGATGATACACGAAAGTTTCCCAATATCAAGATTTCTGAAAGATGTACATATTTTGCTCTTTCATCTGTGGATATATTATGCAAAAGTCTCTGCTCTTTCGAATGGTTATGACGTTTTTGGCAATCTCTCTCACAAAAGACCTTTTAGTTGGCTTCGAATTAGTTTTTGTACATTTATTTCAGCACCTATGCTTGTAAAAATGTGATTTCTTGAATTTTGAAGTACTTTTGAGTATTATATCGTAAAAGAACTTCAAAGAATTCTGGATTACCCATAATTCCGAGCTAGATGCTTCAAAAGAACAATTTTAAAATATTTTCTAAAAAAAATATTCATTAATATCTCCTTCAACAGTCAGTATTCAAATACATATTCCCAAAAAGATTATCCTCAGATTTTAATCTTAAAGCTGCATCCGACTCAGTTTTAGCTGCTCTTTCTCGCAGTATAAATATTATATGAAAAATCAGCCAACAAGATCCATTAATCGTGCAAAGAATGAGTATTTTAACACCAGAAATAGGCCTAAAACACAAAAAGTCAATTTTAGGCCTTTAGATTAATTTCTTTTGCGAACAAAGTATATACCATTTTAAAGAGCATAAAAAATCACATCGAATGGACTATTTCTTTTTAAAATTGAAGAAGTTTGAATGAAATTGTGGTTTGTGGCCAAAACCGAAATTTGCTTAGAAACACATATTCAAATGCAGATACCCAAAAAGGGTATCCGAGATTTTTCCTCGTAGAGATATATTATATGTAGTTTTTCCTGCTCTTTCTTATGGAAGATTCAGTTTTTGGAAAGTCATAATAATAAAAAAGTTATTACCTAAAAATCATTTTTCAAAAAATTAAATTGCACAAAAGTCACAAAAATGTTAATTTTTCGAAAACAGTCATCTGGGACTTTTTTGTGTATTTTTAAATAAGGAATCGAACATTGAAAAGATTTTCGAGAAATATTAAGCATAACGTTAGATATGGCCTTCCAAATTTTTTTAACATTTTTAATTATAACTAAGAGAAAAATTTTTTTTCAAACTTTTTGAAAAAATAGATTTCTTTATGAACACTAGATGTGTCCCTCATAAAGTTTTCAAAGTAAAAGAAAACAAAAATTCCCCGGGGCAGACGCTCCTTGACCCTTACAGAGGGGCTCTCTTAACTTGACCTAGCTTATCTCCAATTTCATCTTTGTCTCCATCTCTGGTATCTCTTCTCTTTCGCGCGCTCTCTCTCTCTTTCTCTCTTTATCTCTCTCTCTCTCTCTTTCTTTCTCTTTCTCTCTCTCGCTCTCCCTTTCTCTCTCTCTCTCTCCTTCGACAAGAACGATGGCGTGGGCTGAACGATAGTAGCTCTGGGTGAGCGACACTTCTACATCTACTTCATCTTCTACTCCCCCTCTCGTGGAGGTAGTTTGACCAGGTTGTTGAGATTGTTGTAGATTTATTGTATTAAATGTTTCAACGTTTTGCTTTCTACAAACACATTTTTATAATGAATTATTCTCCTAGAGAGTAAAGAAAAGACGGAAGAGAAAGAAGCATAATAAGCAATAATGATAGAAGATAAAGTGCGACATACTAATCTGAAAGGATTAACCAGAGCATTCGACAAGCATTCCAAAAGACGGAAGACTTGGAGAATAAAGGAAGAAAGCTTTCTTTTATTTTGATAAAATGATTGGTCAATAACAATTATTCTAGAATACTAATGCTTTATACCAGATAAAAATCTTTTTTAAACCACTGTAGTTATGGAACAAAAAATAAAATAAGAATAAACCGAAGAAGGAGAGAGAAGAGAGGAGGGAGAGAAGGAGAGGTAGTGTGGGTATATCACCACTTCTTCTTCCACTTCTCAGCCGTCTTCTCCATCGAATTCTCTTCGCGAAACCTCTGCGAGTGCTGGCTGAAAAAAAATGTAACTTTCGCTCAAGAGTATAGATTTAACAAAACACGAATCCTATATCTGCCACCTGACTTCTATGACAATACGACGTGAGACGCCGGTGTTCCCGGGGTTCCAAAGTGGCCTCGCTTAGGCCGTCTCGGTTGCCGATGCCTTTGTTCTCTTTGAGACTACTCCTTCTTTACTCTCTGCCAACAAAATCTCATTCATTGCTGCTGCCCTATCAACTTTCTGTGCGAGTCTTTCCTTACATCTTCTCTGTACGCCCCTCTATTTTTATACGACTTCTCTCTTTATCATTCTATCTCTGTATCTTCTCTTCACCTCTTCTTCCATTTCCGTTCTTGGGCTCTTGTTTACAAGTCTCCCACTCATTCGCGCTCTCTCTCTCCCTCTCTCTCCCTCTCTCTCTCCCTCTCTCTCTCGTTCTCTTTCTTTCTCACTCTGTCATTTCCGTTCATTTGCTCCCTTGCCGTGTAATCGCAATCGATGTTGCTCGGATAGTTCAATGTTCAATATCTTCATTGATAAGACAAGAGGTGGCAATGTTTTTTGCGCGCATTGATTCTGGAATTGCACAAGCATGTCTAGTAATAAAAACTCTGAATTCTGCGCCTTCTTCCGTGATTCATCGTGAATTTTTCTTGATTCCCCAAGTTCTTTTTTTCTTTCCTCAAACAATTGTTTGTCTCAAAACTTTCTTTTCTTGCCTGGAATAATATTTGCTTAAAGTTTTACTTCTTTTACATCAGATTGTTTCCACTCCCAAAATTAATAATTTGAAGCAAGAAAATGTAAGTTTGAGGAATCCAAAATATAGCTTTTTTCAACTCGCTGAAGTAATCTAGGATATTTCATTAGTTAAGTTAAAAGAATAATTATTGTTTTCTAGAATTAAGATGTGCATTCACGACGCATCATTCAGTGAGCTCGAATGTTCGCTCTCTTGTTCACACTGGCCGCGAGATGACACTGCTCCAGAAGAGGTAATAAATATGTATCTCTCACTCTCTTTATTTCTCTAACTTTCTCTCTCTCTTTCTCCTTCTCTCTCTCTCTCTCTCTCTCTTCCTACTTGTTCGTTTTCATTTCTCATCTTACCTGTATCTCTGTCCCCCTTCTATTGTTCTTCTCCGTGCTTTATCGATCGTAACCATTTTCATCTTTTCCGTCTGCTTCACTCTCTCCAGTTCTTTCTCTCTTTCTCTCTCCCTCTCTTTCTCTCTCCCCCTCTAGGTTGGTCCCCGTTTCCGTAGTCTGCTGGATGACGTCTATGAGCAGCTGCGCGCCAATCCACAAGTCAGCTTCAGCTCGCATCGCTACGGAGACGGCGAACGAGGTGACAATCTCATTATTCTTCTTCTTCTTCTCATGATTTCTTTTCATTCTTTAATTTCTTTATAATTTTTATCATGCTTCGTTGCAGAGCAAATCGACGTCTATGGCGAGGAATTGACACTCGGACGCCTCTTCATCTGGATTCATGGTGGCTATTGGCAGGTGAGAGATCCTTTTATTCAAGCTATCACTCCCTATTTCTCACTCTCTTTCTCTCTCTCTCAATCTCTCTCTCTCTCTCTCTTTTTCTCTCTGCCTCTCTCTCTCTCTTTCTCTCTCTGTCTCTCTCTCTCTCTGTCTAACCCAGAGGGGCTCTCGAGTGGACGTCTCTCCGTTGGTGACTCCTCTTCTCTCTGCTGGAATAACAGTCGCTTCCATCGGCTACGAACTCGCGTCTCCTTCTAGGCCAGTGACCACTATCATCGATTCCATCGTTCAAGCCATTGAGGTATTCAGTGTGTCTCGTGTTTCGCTATCGCTCTTTCTATCTCTATTTCCCTCTTTGTTCCTCGCTCTCTCTCTCTCTCTCTCTCGCTTCTCTCGATTCTGTCGATATGTATGTTCTCCTTTGTTATGTTTCATCTGCTTCTTTGCTCAACCGATTTCCACAACGATCGTACTATTGGTTCGTCTTTTAGTAGTCATTTCGCTGTTCATTATCTTTTCTCTCCCTCTCGCTCAATTTGTTCTCATTATTTCTCTCTCTCTCTCTCTCTCTCTCTCTCTCTCTCTTTATTCATCTTCTCGTTCACAGTACCTTCTGACGCAAGTTCTGCCCTCTCATCGAGAACGCATTGTAGTAGGCGGATTCTCAGCTGGCGCTCAGCTTGCATTTAAAGGTACGAGAGAGGGTGAGATGGAGAGATACCTAGAGAGAAAGAGAGAAAGAGAGAGACAGAGATAAAAGAGAAGAAGAATCTGCAGCGGTCGCTCGCCTCCGCTCTCCGCTCATCGCCGGCGTTGCTCTCTTTGCTGGTGCTACCGATCTGCGTGTTCTGCCAGAGACTTGCTACGGCAAGGCCATTGGGTACTGTTCGTTTCATCAAGATACTCCTGACACTATAGTCTCTTTGAAATTACGAGGCTGATAAATCTTTAAAAAAAGAACTAAACAAAATTGATTGATTCCCGAAAGTGAATATCACAGTGTCCTACTAAATACTTTCCTCTATCCAGTCTCTCGGTTTCCGACGCGGCAGCCGCCTCCTGCGAGGGCGCCGAGTTGGCGGGGCTGCCGCGACACATTGACGCGTTGGTCGCGGTGGGAGACAAGGACGCGCCAGGCATTCTGAAGATGGTGGAGAGGATGGCAGAGGAGATGAAGAGGGATGCGAGCAAGCTTGTGCGGACGAGGATGGAGGTGAGAGAAAGATAGAGAGGGAGAGAAAGAGAGAGAAAGAGAGAGAGAGAGAGAGAGATAGAGTGTGAAGTAGAGAGAGAGAGAGAGGGTGTGAGTTAGAGGTAAGGATATCTTTCCTCTGGTAGAGAACTCAATGTCAGGTCCTTCCCGGCGACGACCACTTCTCCCTCATCGCTCGAATGATTGAAGAAGGAGGCCGACATCAGAAGTTGCTTCTGGCCATTGCTTCTGGTGATGGGTTCTAGAAGTCCACGAACACCTCCGTTGCTTCATCGTGCTTTTAACTGTTACCCCTCCTTAGCTTTAATTTGTCATTTCTGCACAAATTTGGACGGAACAAATTTATCCAAAACAGCTAGTTGATTCGCATCTATAAATATAATGCAAATCCAGAGGGGGGGGGGTTGCGGCTGATATAATAGTTAGAATCCAAGCCTCAGGAAGGTACATAGACAGATATAGCAGAAAATCTGGAATGAGGGAGAGACCAAAGTTCTATAGTAGTTTGTTCGCACTCGTAAACAGAGAAGAGAGAAAGAGAGAGAGCGAGAGAGAGAGAGAGAGTATGAGAGATAGGAGAGAGGGAGAGAGGGAGAGAGAGGGAGAGAGAGATTGAAAACATAAAAAAAAAACAGAGGGTTCGAGCTCAGCACAGCTCGAGAGTCCTCTCGGCCAGCACTTCCTTCATCTTGCCGGAGAAGTCTCGGAACTCCTTGCTTGCCATGAGCGCCTTGACCTCGGGGACCGACTTGAGCGACTTCAAGCAGACTGACTGCAAACAAAGAAAGACAACTACGCAGGCCAATTCCTGTTCAAACACACATGTCGTATTGAACGTAGCTGCCCTAAAGCCTAAAGAACCAAAAGAATAAAAAAGCCCTAAGCCCTTCTAAAAAGAAGCATATAAACAAAACACACCAGCCGAATTCTGTTTTTCCCCATGGCATACTTGTTACGTTCCGCTTTGATCTGTAGCCTTTTCCTGTGAAATGTAGCAAATGAAGTATGAACCTGAAGACTGGCGAGTCTGTACTGGTCAGACCAGAGGAGCTTCTTCGCGAATGGAATCTCCTCACTCTCTCGCAGGAACTCCTCGCAAGAATGCAGCACCACTTGCATGCTGAAGCAGTCGGCCAAGCGAAGAAGACCCTCGACCGTGGCGACTCAAACATCGTTTTTAACACTTATCAATCTCACATAAAACAACTCTTATTATAAGAGCCTTATAGACATTTTACATAATCCTTTTGTTAATACTGCATCACATTCAAATGAGGAAGTAGGGTCAGAAGGACTTTTCTTTTTCTATGATCCTCATTGTTGATCTCAAGCAATATTATTATATTTGCGCAAACTCTTTTATATGGGCATCCTGTGACTGCTGTTATCAAACTGCAGACGAAAAGAAAGTACCTGTGACCGGTTTGCGAGAGGGGAAGATGACATGAAGAAGTTCAACGAATTCCTCGTATTTGACGTCCTCAAGTGCAATCACCTTCTTTGTCTTCTCGACAAAGTCCGAGAAGAACATCGAATTGAAGACCGGCGAGTGAAAGGATAGGTACTGAAATAGTGGCCTTCTATTTTGACAAATAAAAGATCAGAAGAAATTTGATTTTCCTCAATTTATCGATATCAACTGACTAGACTTGGAGCAATAAAAGGCTAATAAATTTAAAGAGCCCAGGGCTTTTGTGAGAGGGCTTGACCAATAGATTGATTGGAATAGTAAATGGTAAAATGAGATAGCAAAAGTCGTACCGTTTTGCTGACATGAAGGGGCTTCTCCTCCACGATGAGGATGATGTCCGTGAGACTCGGCTGAGGGGCCGTGAAATCGCAGAGAGTCGACACACTGAAAAGGTAAATAATTAATACAGAAAATCGAGAACAACTGCGACGTTTTTTCAAGTATTTTAATCACGAACTTAGTATTTTTGAGAGTGAAAAAATCAAGTGGCGTACGGCAAGCCGATGACTTTTGTGACCGTGACCGTAGCCTCGATCACGACGCCGCCGTCCTCTTCGCGGATGAAGCCATTTGCAGGGTCCAATGCCTGGTCCTGCGCGATGAACTGCAGATATCCCCAAATTGTATGCTTGGTGGAGTAGGAGCGCGCAAACTGAAGACATATATTGTACATAAATGAGATGTAGTTGGATAGCACTGACTCGTTTTAAGTTCCAATCAAGACTTATTTCTTCTCTAGAAGCACTCCTCCCAGAAGTGCACAACTACACACCACTAGTCTGTGAGCATATTATGGTTTGCCAAATTGCTGCCGGATGGCAGTGATCTATATATCGTAAAACGGAAACTGCCTTGAATTTGTAACAACTGACTGCAGCTAATAATGAATACATAGGAGGCTTATTGTTAGGAGAAATTCTGCTCACGACAACACTAACTGGTTCGTAGGTGTGCGACTTCTGGCCGATCTTCGGCGACAGCAAATTGACGGCCACGGAAGCATCGCAACTCCAGTGCGGACTCTGATTGACCTCGTTGCAGTTGATGAACACGGCGAAATGGTTGATGTTCGACCTCACTTCCAAGCTCCTGCAAAATTACTTAAAGATTCTTATGGTATCACTATTTGAATCAGTTTTGTTGGCAAACATTTTTTCGGACCGGCCAAAAATTTTGCCCGGTACCTTTAATTATGCACAGTTTCGTTGCATTCTCAACAAGTTTATTTTTATAAATCTGTTTGTGTTGGGGAATCGTTAGTAAGCAAATAACTGTTATAAATTGACATATAAAAAGGCAAAGATACCAAGGCATGTTGGCAATGTAGACGACTGGAGACCTGATGGTGGTCTTCAGCTCGGCCAACTTCGGCACGTCCAGGTTAATTTTGCCGACCGCAATATGATTTCCTGCAATTTCGTGATGTTCAAAAGAACGCTCATATATTCAGAAATGTCATGATAACAATGAATCATTTAAGAAAAAGAATATCAACCTTTAATAGGTAATAGGAAACACTACAGAAAGTTACGATAAATGAAAACCATGTGAAAAAAATGGGCATACCTGGCATGTTGCTTCAAACACTGGAGGTTAATTCGGAATGATCTGGAACGAAACAAAAGAAGTCAGCAGAAGCAACCACCATCAGCAAAGAATTATGATTACGAACACATCCTCTCGGATATTTTAAATTGAAATGTTGGCGGAAATATTTGCATGCAATGCAAGAAGAATATCGATTATATAAATAAATGGCCGTTAAGGGCACACGGTAGATATTAACCGCATTAATTCATACCGCTTCGTCAAAATATGTCGGAAAATTTATCAAATGGCAAATAGTTAATTCGAACGAGTCAGGAAAGAGCTTACGAGGTTACACAAAACGAGTATATTGGAAAAAAGTGAATTTGGGATGTTCAATTCAAATAAAGACACACAGGAGTTAGCGCGAGCTAGATGGACAATTTATTGCAATTTAAACCACTTGGAGATTACGGAGAGAAAGGGAGAGATAGAGAACGACCGATATAAGAGACAGGGAGAGAAAAGTTGGAGTGAAGAGAGATAGAGATGTAGAGGGAGAACTAGGGCTAAGAGAGAATTAGGTACAACTAGAGAGGGAGAGAGGAGAGAGAGAGAGAGAAAGAGAGAGAGATGGAAAGAAAGGAGGAGAGAGAGTGAGATTCACAAGTAGTTTAAATCGTGTTATAAACATAAACCCTAAGAACTTTGCCTTCTGGCATAAGAAGAGCAATTCACAACGAAAAATATCGAAGAAAATGTCAAAAAGAAGTATAAGATGGGTAACACGATATTCTTGGTTACTGTAGCCAAAGAAACCAAAATGGACAACCACTTGTATTGGGTGGGAGGCATCCGTGGACAGGAAGCGGAACTGCGAGCCGAGCACAGTTTCGGCCAACCACTTCATCCGTGCCTGATTGTGAGAAGGCAAGTATAAATCTCTTTTTCTCTTTATAAATATATTTCATCCCTAAAGTACTACATTTTACATCAGCAGATTTTGTAAAAAAAATTTTTTTACTAAATTAGAATGTTTATTAATAATAAATAAATTAATAATAAAAAAACACGATACGCATGTTTTAACAAATGGTTCGATTCAACAATCCTTTCAAAGGCCGCTCCTCACACATACACGGCCACTTCTCATCACACTAACCTTCATTGAAAACGATGACGATCTGCCGCTGCAGTTTCTCCAGAATCGTTCGGGCGTCTCCACATAGCACATGCACGGTGAATTCGCCATGCGATTGGAACAGGACACTGGAAAGAAGCGAAACAAATATAAACATCACTTCCTCTGCGAGACTACAGTATCCCAGAGTATTCCCTGACCTCAGCGATGAGGAGAAGACATCGTGCGGCACCCTGTGGATATGGAACTTCGACACTTATGGGAGGCGAAGCGGAGGTCTTCGTCCTTCAAGATCGGGGAACATTTATATCATGAAGAAATAGTTAGTATCAAAGGAAGATGTTATAAGGTAACTATTTATAACAATAAGTACAATTTTTGTATTGAAAATGACAAATTCAATTATTTTGGATTATAATTTGACAGTTATTATTATTCAACCTGCATCGCGAGATCGCAACCATCGAATTCGACTGTGAGAATTCTCTTGAAGACGGGATTGTCAGAGTGAAGCTGAAGGAGAGAGAGAATGAGATATGGAGAGGGAGAGAATAAGAGAGAGCGAGAGAGAGAGAGAACGAGTAAAATAGAGGGAGAGAATAGCGAGAGGAAGAGGGAGAGAGAGGGAGGGAGAAACAGAAAAAGAAGGAAGGAGAGAGTGAGTGAGAGAGAGAGAGAGAGAGAGAGAGAGAGAGAGAAGGAGACTCTACGGATGAACCTTTCACAATGTGAGATCACTCTGAAATTGGAGAGGGTCAAAGGTAAACGAGAACGGATTGTAAATAAGAAGAGTGAAAATTTAAACATTAAAAAAACAAGCTAATCTTTTAGGACCAAAAAGACAAGACATATAAAAGAAAAAATTTCCTACAGTTTCATGTCGACTTTGACGAATGGGTAGACCCGCAAGCTTCTCAGCGGACTCCTCAACTCTTTCGCCACCGCATCTCCATCATGGCAACGCGTAGTTACTCTGGAAAAAAAACTATGACTTTTTTTTTTGAAAATTATGTTCATTGTTCTAATAATAATCGCGAAGAAAAATCTTTTGCGTTAAGTTTTTTTTTCCAATTTTTTTATAATCAAAAATTGTGTCATCGGACGAAGAAAAAAACGATCGCATGAATTTTGCCTTTAAAATAACTTGATTGGCTAAATTTTTCAATTATTTCTTTAAAAAAGATGTTTTGATGCTAGTTCAAAATAAGAAATTAATTTATACAAGTTTCGTCAGGGAAAATTATTAAAATGGAATATTGTGATTACAATCGTGAATCCTCTTATAAAGTTGAATAGCAAAAAAATATATTAATAAACCATAAACAAAAAATGCTAACAAATTGCGGAGGATTCTTCCGTGGGCTGAAAGCCGAAAATGCAGAAATTAATATTTTAAAAAATTATTCTTAATCTGAAACTATTCATCAGCTTCCAAACAACCAATCAAATTTTTTAAATTTTCGTTACAGTAACAGCGAATCAGGGCAATGGTCAGAGAGTGAGTGAGATATAGAGAGAGGGAGAGAGAGGGGGGAGAGGGGGGGGGGAGAGACAGGCACATATATATATATATATATATATATATATATATATATATATATATATATATATATATATATATAGAGAGAGAGAGAGAGAGAGAGAGAGAGAGAGAGAAACGGGTACCCGGTAGCAGGGTTACGATATTTAACGGGTAATATTTTGTTCGCAAAAAAAAGATCTCACAGGTGAAGAATAAGATTCGCAGAGAAGTTCGCGATTAATATGCTAGCATCTCTCAAGAATTACGAGAAACTGTTTATTTCTGTTTAAACTAAAACATAAAATTTTTTTGCATTGCAGAACGTATTGGGGTAAATGGTTCAGCAAAATTTTTCAATGAAGCACTAAACTTTTTAATAAGAATTGCAAAGGTTTTAGGAAATTCTAAGATTGCAAATTCTAAATATTAGTTATGGATTTAATTTTCTGTTGAATGAATCAAATTGAATAGCTAGTATGAGAAAGAGTGTATGGAAATTAGCTTTAAACGCAAATTAAACAACGAATTATCACCGTAAACAAAATGTTTATGCTAACCGCGATATGTGGAAGAAATTTCCCGCCTTCTTCGTCAACGAAAAGACGAAGATTCCTGAAGCACCTCAAGACTTCTCTTCGCGACCACGCTTACAACTCGCTTCATCGGTGCAGTCGATCCTGAACTTGGCTTTGATTTATACTTCATTCGCTTAAATTGGAAAAAAAATAAAGCCACATAAAAGTGCATTAAATACATATCGTACGGCAGAAGCCAACTGTGCCAGAATCAACTTGGATTTGCGAGTTAAAGTAAACATCATCATACAAGTGAAGACATTCCCTGCTAACCATTGACATCTGCGAATAGCTCGTTGTAGAGTACGGAGAAGCGAAGAAGGAGTGGCTCGCAGAAGTCGCCTGGCACACCGCCATAAACAGCAGAGGTGGACTCCATTTGATGTCACGAGTTTCTGGAACTTTTTTCAAACAGTTATTTCATCTTCGCAAGATAGAATCTCGAAATAAACAGAAGAAGAAAAAAGCAGAAATAGGAATAAGAATGGAAATGGAGGACAAATATGAAATGAAAATGTTTTATACAAGCAAACGATGGAGGGTCTCGCATGAAGCAACAGAAATGATGGCCTAGACTGCCTGAATGGATCATGTTTATCAAGCAGTAACTGTAAAAGGATCAAGGCAAAGGCCGAAAACCGAAAACTTCTGAATGAATATTGGTGCAATGCGATTGTACGTTTTCAAAAATAAAGAATCTAAAAAAATTAGGTGTGGTTAGTGAGTTATATATTATGGCTGGACAAATAATAGGAAATCTCAGAAAAAGTAACGAAACTAGATTTTTTAGTGTTGTCTCGCTCGTTGCTTAACGATGATTTTGCGCCATTTTTGATGTTTACTTTCGTCATTGCGATTCATTATATCAGTCTTACTTTGCAGGTTGCTTCGACAAGACCTTCGATAGAGTTGCAGCAGCGCCATGCAAGGCTAGTGAGCTACTTCTTTCTCACTTTCACCTAATCTTCCAGCTCAATGGTTTTTATTTCATATTATTGGGTAAGGTTCAAAATTGTTTCCTTCCGTATTTTTTTAATAACATGCAACTGTACGTAGTTCTCTTAACATCGTTGATATAATTACTCTTACTTGTTCGCATTTGCGATGAACAAATAAGCTTTTTAAGCGCTTTTGTGTAATTATGTTAAAAGAAGCATTATTTCCTAGAGGTCAGATTAAAAACATTCATTATTTCTGACGTTGCAACTTATTGTTTATTTAATTTAAATATATATCAGAAACAAATACCCTCGAGTTGCTACTGCTCAAGTTTACAGAAGTCAAGATCGGCGGCACGCTTCGTCTGAACGTGCCGATGTTGGCTGAGCTTCAACTGCACGAGAAAGTTCTATCGCCGAGCTACTCGATTGCCAATCTGCCATGGTATGTTTTTGCTTCCATTAATTATGAACATTGAATAAATGCCACTATGGGCTGTTTGAAAATAAAACAATTGGGGAAAAAGGTTGGTCATAAAGTCCCCCAAAGTTTGTTGAGTAGCTTTACGTACTATTTGGAAGATCCATATTATGTTCTTAACAGGATTCTCAAAGTATCGCTGGAGCTCGATTCGAATGTGAAGTGCCTGGCCGTTTACGCCTATTGCAATACTTTGAACAAGAGTACGGACTGGAGATGTGAGGCTGATGTTCGCTTCAGTCTGCTGCCGCAGAAGGACGGCAAGCTACCGCATGCTTTGAAGGTTAGAGAGCAGAGTTTGCAGTAGCGAGAAAGGACGCAGGAGGCCGAGAAGAGAAGAAAAAGAAATGATTGAGAAAGTGGGGGGGGGGCAGAGAGAAAGAGAGAGAGCGAGAGAGAGAGAGAGAGAGAGAAGACGAAGGGCTATAGCAATAGCACACACGAGAAAGAAGAATCGAGCTTTCATGATTAATGCTGGATCTAGCTCACGTACACATTTGATCACCACACCAATAACCGAGGACTTTCGCTGATGAATTGGGATGACGTTCTGAACCCGGAGAAGGGCTACATTCGACAGGATGGCGGCATCGTGGTTGAGGCGACGATCATCGTCACGAAAGTCTTCATCAAAGAGTACATTTTATTTTTAGTTTGGAACATTTAAATTGATTTTGTTAAACTGTATAGTGGAAGATGGTACTTTAGTTAAATGTTCGCTATCTCAGGACGGCCAGTGACTTCTCGACCCCGCAACCGAGTATCGCCGAGGTTTCTCTCGTCTTTGGGGAGCAGCGTCTGCATGTCTGCAAACATGTACGGCGTTTATTCATTTTTTTCCGTTCTATCTTTTTCTCAGCTGAAATAATTCTCTACCTCCCTCATTTATAATTGTTCTACCATTTTCGAATAGTAAAAATTTTTTATGACTTTTGCCAAATATAAGTTTTTTAATCCGGTTTTCAGGCAATCCTCTTTTTATTATGTAGCACGATTTCCGCATAATATTTATACGCGAGTAGCTAAAAGAGATTCCGATACAGCTTTATAATTAGAATACGAGGATACCTTTTTGGAATATGTTTTTAAATGCTTGCTGTTGTAGTATGTCTGAATATATATAGTGCCAAAGATTGGTATTCCAGAATTCTTTGAAGTTCTTTTGCGATATGCCACACAAAAGTGCTCCGAAACAGAAAAGACATTTTTATGAGCCCAGATAGTAATAAATGTAAGGAAACTGTTAAAAAAAATCCTCCTTGAACCTTACAGGGAGGCTGTTATAATTCAACCGAATGAAGTTCGATTATAGTTTTAGGTCCAGCCTGGCCAAGTTTGCTCCTCTTTCAGTATCTCGCGATGTGCTCTCCCGTCTTCAAGGCGATGTTCTTCGATGACATTGCCGAGAAGAACAAAACGGAAATTCCGCTTGAGGACGACCACGACGAGTTCGTTGAGCTGCTCAACGTCATTTACCCATCTCGCAAGCCAGTTACTGGTATGTTAAATGGTTGACGAATTCTAAAAAAAGCGACTCTGTTGAGGGATATTTTAATGTAGAAAAAAATATACGAATAAAGTCGAATATATAATAGTCATTTTTTTTGTGCAGTCGACAACGTGGAATCTCTTCTTCGACTCGGCGATCGCTACTGCATTAAGTTTGTGATGCGCGAGTGCGAGCAGCTGCTGTGCGGGGACTCTCAGATTCCACTCGAGAAGAAGCTTCTCTGGGCCGATCGATACAGGCTCGCCAGTCTACAGGTTCATTACAGACTTTTGTTCGTTGGGTGCTGTAAAGGAATATTGCGAGGCTTTCCATTATATTTTAACGACTCTCACATGTTTATCTTTCTTTACAATTCAGTTTGTTTGCCTCAACGCGATTACGACGGTGGGCAAGGCGAAAAAACTCAAGAGCACAGCCGAGTTCGGCGACTTCTCGCCGCAGATGAAGGAGGCGCTTCTCGAGCGGATTCTCATGCACGACTAGTCTCTCTCTCAATCTCTCTCTCTCTCTCTCTCTCTCTCTCTCTCTCTCTCTCTCGCTCACTCCCTCTTCTCTCTCCCTCTCCCTCTCTCTGTCTCTCCCTCTCACTCTCTCTCTCCTCTTATATACGCATAATTTATTTGTAAAAAATTTTATGGAAAGGAGGTTTTTTTTTACCAATGGTTGATTTTTCACATTATTTTGCATAATTGAAGTTGCGTTCTCACTTACTGTATTGTGTCGATAAACATTCTGATTAATAACAATTATGATAAGAATTTCCTGGGATTTTATTTCCATGAAATATCTGATTTCGTGCTGAGTTTTGATTTGGGTAACGCGGCTTAAAACAGGTGAACGAAGTTATGCTTGATGTTTAGCGCTAGTTTCTTTCGATGAATTTGCTGGTGGTTTCTGTATGTGCCTGGACGAAAAATGACATATTTCCGAAAAGTCTCATATCTAGACATTTTTTCAGTGCCATTCAAAGCAGCTTAAGGATAATTCTGCGTCATTCATGACTTTTGTCGTAGCGATCTATTTATTACCATCTTTGCAGGTTGTTTCGACAAGTTCTCCAACAGTTGCAGCAACGACATGCAGGGCTAGCGAACAGTTTTATTTTCTTTCGCGCATTTCTGTGCATTTTCTAGGTCAATGGCTTTTCCTTAATTTTTTTTACTATGCAATTTTAGTTGCCTGTAGCTCTTTAATTAAAGCAGTCACTGTCTAGGAAAATGGGGAGTATTTACGAATGAATCCATTTTTGATTTCAAGACGAACTTATTACAAAGAGCATCTTCAAATGTTAAGGTAAAGCACTGGATTAAGTGCATGGCAGCTGGTGTGCTCTTACTATTATAGATATTCTAAATTACTGTAAATTGGTCAAATTAGTGATGTAGAAAACAACTTGTTTTACGCTTTTGTGTAAAATAATCGGTTAAAAGGAGCATTCATGGCTGGAGTGCAGATTAAAAAAAATATTTCTTTCTGATGTTGCAACTTATTGTTTCTTAAAAAAATATACGCCGTAAACAAATATGTGTTGACTTGCTAGTGCTGAACTTTACAGAAGTCAAGGCCGGCGGCATGATTCGTCTGAACTACTTGCCGAGTATTACTCGAGTAAGATAATCGAGGCAGACTTTCGATGCCCTTATGCAGGGGTGGCCGGCCCCGGCCCCGGCCCCCGGGGCCGGGGCCGGGGCTGACCTCGGGGGCCGGGGGCCGTGGATAGTTGAGTGAAGTTCACCCCCAGTTGAACAGAATGAGCCAATTTATGATGAAAAGTGCCCCGATTTATTTCGTATGCGTTACAGATGTACGAATTTTCTCATTTTTGGATGAATTTTTCCTCCGTCGCAGATATTTTTTAGAAAATTTTCAAGATTTGGGGCCGGGGCCTACTTCGGGGCCGACCCCGGGGGCCGGGGCCGACCTCGGGGGTCGGGGCCGGGGCCGGGGCCGACCACGGGGGCCGGGGCCTACCCTGGGGGCCGGGGCCTACCCTGGGGGCCGGGGCCGGATATTTTCGGCCCCCGGCCACCCCTGCCCTTATGATTCTCGCTAATCTAGTTCGCGCAAACATTTCATCACCAATCCTCCGGCTGGGGAAGGTCAAAGTTCATGAAGTGGGACGACGTCCTGAACCAGAGTCTGGCTAGATTCGAGAGGATGGCGGAATCGTTGTCGAGGTGACGATCACCGTCACGAATGTCTTCATCAAACAGTACATTTTATGTTTTCCTTGAAGCTCTGTAGTGTGCAATTGAAGAGAGTATTTTCGTTTCGCCATCTCAGAACGGCCTTTGACTTCTCGACCCCGCAACCGAGTATCGCCGAGGTTGCTCTCGTCTTTGGAGAGCAGCGTCTGCATGTCTGCAAACATGTGCGTCATTTCATCATTTTTTTTAAATGATTTTTTGTCAGGTGAGATTATTCTATCTCACCTTTAAAGTTGTTTTAGCAACAAATGTGTTACGCTAAAAAGATTGTAAACCAATTTTACATCTGGTTATCTTTCAGTTGAGAAGGAAACTGTTAATTCAATTGAATCCATTCGATTATAGCTTTTTATAGTTCTAACCTGGCCAAGTTTGCTCCTCTTTCAGTATCTCGCAATCTTCTCCCCCGTCTTCAAAGCGATGTTCTTCGATGACTTTGCCGAGAGGGATAAAAACGAAATTCCGCTTGAGGACGTCGACCACGACGAATTCGTTGAGCTACTCAACGTCATTTACCCATCTCGCAAGCCTGTCACGAGTTTGTTGAATATTTAACTGTAACATATAACGAAGGATTCTAAGAAAGTAACCTTGTTGACATGGCTATTTTAATGTAAAAAAATATACATGTATATATTCAAATGTACAGTACTTCTCATTTCTGCGCAGTGGAAAACGTGGAGTTTCTTCTCCGCCTCGGCGACCTCTACGACATTCAATTCGTGATGCGCGAGTGCGAGCAGCTGCTGTGTGGAGACTCTAAGATTCCACTCGAGAAGAAGCTTCTCTGGGCCGACCGATACAGGCTCGCCGGTCTCCAGGTTCATTACAGGCTTTTTGTCGTTGGATGATGGGGCGCTAATTAAAAGAGCTACAATAGCAGATATGCCAGATCTTGCCGTATTATAATGCTACTGCTATTCGAACAAATAAGAAAAAAATTGAGGTGACATTATATTTTAAGGCCAGTGACACCTTTATCTTAACTTTTCAGTTTGTGTGCCTCAACGCGATTACGATTTTGGATGAGGCGAAAAAGCTCAAAAGCACAGACGAGTTCGACGACTTCTCGCTGCAGATGAATAAGGCGCTTTTGGAGCGGATTCTCATGCTGGACTAGTCTCTCTCTGCCTTTCACTCCATTCCTTTCTCTCACTCCTTCTTTCGCTCTCTCTCACACTCTCTTCTTATTCTTTCTCTGTCTTCCGTCTCTACATTTCTATATCTTTATTTGCTCATTTGCCATGCCGAATTCTCACACTGGCATCGTCTTCTACTTCGATAAACAGTCTTCAGTTCTTTGCTTAATAGCAGTGTGAGATCTTTGCCGTTTGACATCGTTAAAATAAAACCTCCTCCCTCTCTCCATTCAGTCGTTCATCCGGTAAACGATGTTTATTTTTTATTTTTTTAATGTTTCGCTATGAGAGCATATTTCTTTATTATATGTTATTCTTTCCTGTTTTATTCACATTCGATAAATATTCTTTCATTTTCACTGTCTTTGTTCGTGTTTACTGCCGTGTGGTTTTCTAAACATTATTGATACTCACTTTTGCATTCTGCCATTTCTCTACTAGATTACCTCTGCTTACATCGCAGGTCGATTCGATTCGAACTCGGGCGACATTCAAGGTCAGTCAAGCCATTCTTTTCTTCTTGCTTATTGGTAGTTTAGGAACGGGGTTACTGTGGGTGACAAGTTTTTTTGCACTTTGTAGCAAGTGGCAGATAGAAAATGCGGACTCTCTGGCGTTGCAGTGTACCGGAAGAAATATGCTTGAATTGCTAGCTAGTGCTCAGCTTCAGCACTCCATCAGCACTTATCTGCCTGGTGCAATTAGCAAAGCCTCCCTCTTCTTACAGAAGTCAAAGGTGGCGGCACGATTCGTCTGAACGTGCCGAAGTTGGCTGAGCTTGATTGATTGATTTATTTACGTGCTGCTGCCACGTGTTAATGAAGATATGTGTATAAGTGATAAAGCAATGCATGGTATGGTATACATAAGAAGGTACAGTACATATGATCATAATACAGTATATGTGGGCTATTGTAATGGGGTCGCAGATGGGGAGGAGAGGGAGGCGGGAGGTGAGTGCTTGGCCAGGCTGTTGAAAGCTTTCGCGGATCTGATCAAAAACGAGTGGTTACGAACGGAGGAGCGAGTGGACGGGTAAGCAAGGAGGAAGGAAAGGCCGCGGGTACGTGAGTTACGAAAATGGAAGTAATGGGGAACGCGATCAGAGATACGCCTGTGGCCAAATACAAGACGACTCGCAAGTGTAAAATCAGAATGTTGTCTACGAGATAAGAGAGAGGGGAGGGAGAGAGCCTTGTTACGGGTAGCAGGGTTAGGAATATCAGCGCGATTGCTGTAGCCAAAACAACGGCGGAAAATAAAACGGGTAAAATAGTTCTGCGTTCCAGACGAAGAATATCTTTCTTAAGCCGGGGAGAAAAGACAATGGCGGAGGATTCGAGTAAAGGGCGAATGTACAGGGTATAAGCGGAAGCAAGGGTATCCTTGTTTTTGGAACGGAGGGAGCGGATGATGGGGTGACATTTGCTTATAGCCTTGTTAGCAAGATGCGCGCAATGGGATGAGAAGGAAAGAGCGGAGTCAACGATAATGCCGAGATCTCGGATGTTATCGACAGGGGTAAGGGGAGCGCCGTTAAGGTGGTATGGTAATTTGGGGTTTCATTTGCCTAAATGGAGGACGGAACATTTGAGAGGGGCGAGGGGGAGTTGCCATTTGTTGGCCCAGGATGCGACTTCGTCAATGGCCGCCTGAAGGGGAGCATTAGAAGAAGACTTAGTAAAAGAGCGAAAAATCTTAAGATCGTCAGCGAAGCAACTAGAATGTACATCATGTAAAGAGATAAGAGAGGGAAGGTCGCTAGTAAATAGGATAAAAAGGAGAGGACCAAGAACTGTTCCTTGCGGAATTCCGCTAGTGACAGGAAGAGGGGACGAGAGGGAGGAGGCGACACGGACAGAAAAGGTGCGATTACTAAGGAAATAGGCGATCCAAGAAATACACTTAGGCGGGAGAGAAAGAAGACTAAGCTTATGGATAAGCTTAGGGTGAGATACACGATCAAAAGCACGGGCGTGATCAAAGTAAATTACATCAGTGAACTGAGAGTTAGCCATTGCGGAGGTCCATAATTCGAGACAACTTAACATTTGGAAATCGATGGAGTGTTTTGGCCTAAAGCCATATTGTTGATCAGGAATAATATGTGCATCGTTGCAAAAAGAATAGAGTTTCCTACAAAGCATTCTTTCAAAAAAGCGCGAAAACAGGGAGGTAATAGAAATGGGGCGATAGTTGGAAGGGTCAGAGTAAGGTTGCTTCTTCTTAATGGGGATAACTATTGACGATTTCCACGCTGAGGGGACAGAGGAAGTGGCATAGGAATAATCAAAGATATATTCGAGGGCTTCAGAGATGGGGATTGCTAACTTCTTGATAAAAAGCAAATTGAAATTATCTGTAGTTTTACAAGATGAGTTCTTCCAAGACTGGATGAGGCGACAGATTTCATGACGCGGGAAATTTAAAGAAAAATCAGAAGG
The DNA here is from genome assembly GCA_945643635.1 of Allodiplogaster sudhausi. Taxonomy (NCBI): domain Eukaryota; kingdom Metazoa; phylum Nematoda; class Chromadorea; order Rhabditida; family Diplogasteridae; genus Allodiplogaster; species Allodiplogaster sudhausi. Next base: position 924,575 of record CALZFC010000104.1, read on the forward strand.
AGGACGGACACGATGATTGGGCGGCAGCGAGGGGAGGGAGCCGTTGTCAATGGTATAGGCAGAAGCGAAGGTGTCGGCTAAAAGTTGGGCCTTATCCTTATCCGTGAAACAAGAGGAGCCTGAGGGGGAAGTGAGGGAGTCGACTCCTCGAAGTTTGGATGATATACGGTGAATCGGAAGAAGAGGAACTTGTTATTGGATTTAATGACATGTTTTTCTACGTTGCTAGAGTACTTATCCATAGCTCTACAATAAACTGCATTTGCTGATGCATAAGCTGAGCGGGAAGAGGCAGAGTCAAGGGCTAACATATTGAGCCAAGATTGATAGCGCTTACGTTTGAGGCGGAGGATGTGATTGGGAAGACGGACACCTTGGGAAGAAACTTTCTTAAAGGGAACAAAAAGATCTTCTATAACACGGAGAGCAGATGTGAAAGTTTCATACATCATGTTGACATCGGTAAGTCTATGAAAAGGAGCGGGAAAAGAATAATGATCTAAGAGAAATTGACAAGCAGCATGGTAATCAACTTTAGCGTAGTCTCTGACATAGGTGAAGGAGGGTTCGGAATGAGACAGGGAGAGGGTGGCTTCGATTGCCGAATGATCAGAGTTAAAGAAGGGGGGAGAGAGAGAGACACTTGTAATAAGGGAGGGAGTATTGGATAGGACTAGGTCAAGGAAGTGATTGTTGCAAGTAGGGGAAGGAGCGAGTTGAGCAAGTTGACACGAGGAAGTAAAATCGTGGAAGAGTCTGGATGAAGGGGAGAGAGAAGAAATGGTGGCCGGTGGGGAAGAGTTCCATAGAATGCCCGGGTAGTTAAAGTCGCCAAGAAGAATGGTAGGGTGAGGAACAGAGGAGAGATCTGTGAGAAGCTTGACAAGGTTAGCGTTATCGTCAGATGGGCAAGCGGGAGCGCGATAAATAAGATGATGCGGATGGGGTCGCTACTGAAGCTAGCGTCGACTGCGAGCAGTTCGAATGCGTGGGGGCGAGAAAGTGACAATAAGGTGGTGGTGGAGATGGAAGAGCGGAAGATGAGGGCAACACCGCCGCCTTTGCGTCTGGTGCGGTCTTGGCGGATAAGAGAGTAATCAGGAGAACCGTTAAGTAGAAAGTTGTCAGGCAAGGAAGAGGTAAGCCATGTCTCGACAATAGCAATGATAGCAAACGAACGGGAGAAGAGGGATGATAATTCGTGGGTCTTGTTAACAATCGAACGGGCATTAAAAGAGTATATAGAGGAATTAGTTTGCCTGCGAGTGGCACTAGTTAAAAATGGGGGAGGGGGTGGTAGTAGTGGAAAGGGGGAGGACAGGGATTGAGAGAGGCGAGAGGGGCGAAGCGATTGTTAGTAGAGAAGTCGGGGTTAGGGGGGTGGTAATTGGGCGGCGGATTGGTGTAGGAGAGGAGACAACGTGAGAGAGTGGCTGCGGCGGCTGGAAGTGATTGGGAGAGAAAGTAGGCGGTGGAAGAGAAGGGTGATAAGACGCGCGAAGAGGTGGCTGGGATGGAGAGGGAGTGGGAATGCGGCCCACAGCGGCGGCGTAAGAGGAGTTAGAGAAGAGGGGAGTGGGGTTGGTGTTAGAGTGGGAAGGCCGGCGGGTGGCCACGCGAGATTGAGGGGGGCGAGGGGGGCGAGAGGTGGGGGCCGTGCGATGGCCGGGGGGTTTGGCGAAGAAGCGCGAGTAATCGGGAAGCTTCGGGGGGGGGGGGGTGGGGATGATGCCACGCTCTGCGAACGTGCGCGAGGGGAGGATGTAACAATTGGAATACTAGGAGGAGTGGCGGAGCTTGTGGGATCTGGCGATGGCGAGCGCCTGGAACTTGGATGTGGGGAGGATCACTTTCAAAGGGTTAGAAGCATTGGGGCGGGGGTGATCTACCAGCGGGTAGACAGAAATGGGGAGACATGGGACACCAAGGGTATCCAGAAGGCCAACGACAGAGTTAAAGTAGGAGTAGGCAGTGTGAGTGGGGGTGTTTCCGTGCTGGACTGGGATTCCATAGACGACGAGAGCTCGGCGCCGCTCGTGTCTGTCTCTAATCTCATCGTCGGTCTCCCGGGAATAGTCCCAGTGAGGGGGGAGGCCGAAGAGGTGGAGGGGGGGATTTCATCCGAGTGAGACATGATGACGTCAGGAGCATGAGAATCAATTGTGGCAGCAGGAATAGGTTTCGGGGGCACAACAGTAAGTGGCGAGTTACATGATTCAATTTTGTCAGTGAGGGTGATAATGGATGAGGAAAGTTCGCTGATAGTGAGGTCCTTGGCGGCAGCGCTGGACTCGAGCGAGGAGACGGCCGAGGAGAGAGAGGTGACGGTGGACTTGAGCGCGGACAGTTGATTTACGAGGAAGTCGATGACGTCATCCACTTCCAAGATGGCGGTGGGGGTGCCCTCGGCATCCGCTGCGGTGCGCTTCCTTCTCTGCCTTCTGCTCTGGAGAAAAGATGAGACAGCAGAGAGATCAGTGGGTTCAGTCATGAATGATGACTTAACCAAGAGGGGGCCAGTAGATCAAATACGGTTATGCCATTGGCCCAAGGGGTAGAACTGAGGCCGGGCAGGGAAAAGACGGTCAGCGGAAGAGGAAGCTGAACCTGTTATGGTGCCTGTTGATGTGGGTTAGGTACCTCAGGCACGAGGGGCGTCGCGAAAGGAAGTCGGGAGGAGCTCTTGAGAGGAGCGGAGCACGGACCGACCGCTCTGAGTGAGGCGAGAGCGGGTGAGTGAGGCGAGAGCGGGTGAGTGAGAGGCGAGAGCGGGTGAGTGAGGCGAGAGCGGGTGAGTGAGAGGCGAGAGCGGGTGAGTGAGGCGAGAGCGGGTGAGTGAGGCGAGAGCGGGTGAGTGAGGCGAGAGCGGGTGAGTGAGAGCGTCATCTCTCCGAGCTACTTGATTGCCAATCTGCCATGGTATGTTTTGCTTCCATTAATAAAAAGCAGGGAATAAATGCCACTGTCGACTGCTTGAAAAAAAAGGAATGCGGGTTATGGGGCTTGGGGGCCGGAAAGCGAAGTGAGGAGAGTAAAAACAGAATTCTTACGTCAAAATCTGCTTCAGGCATGGCTCCGGGAAAGCCCAAAATCCGAGTGGGTGTGTAAAATAACCTTCACTTAAATTATCTGACTTTTTTATAGAATAGCTTTACAAATAAAAATTGGTAGATTGATTTTATGTTCTTAACAGGACTCTCAAAGTGTCGGTGGAACTCAAGGATAGCGTGAAGTCTCTGGCCGTCTACGCCCACTGCAATTCTTCGAAGAAGGATTCGGACTGGAGATGTGAGGCTGACGTTTGCTTCAATCTACTGCCGCAGAAGGACGGCAAGCTACCGCATGTCATGCAGGTTTGTTTGTAGAGTTTGTAGAGGAGTATTCCTTGGAACTTTATAATTCATTTTCTTTAGTGTATAATGGAATAGATATTTTCGCCTTCTCACACTCAGGATGCCCTGTGACTTCTCGACCCCGCAACCGAGCATCAACGAGTTTGCACTCGTCATTGGAGAGCAGCGTCTCTACATCTGCAAGCCGGTGCGGCGTTATATTCCATCTATATGTTTATTTTTTCTCTGACTCTCTTTTAAAGTTGTTGAAGCAACAAAAATGCAGCTCAGGAAAATTTACATAGCATTTTATTTTTGAACAGGAAACAGTTAATACAAGCAAGTTACTGAGTCAAGTGCGGTTATAGTTTCTGATAGGTCCATTATGGCCAATTTTGCTCCTCTTTCAGTATCTCGCGATGGTCTCTCCCGTCTTCAATAAGATGTTCTTCGGACAGTTTGTCGAGAAGGACAAGAAGGAAATTCCACTTGAGGACATCGACCGCGACGAGTTCGTTGAGCTGCTCAACTTCATTGACCCTTCTCGCAAAAAGCCGGTCACGGGTATGTTCAAATGGATACTAGTGTCATGTCACACCTATTCTTAGAAAATATACTTGTTGGCAAGGAGGTTTTTAATGTTTAAAATATAAATATGCATACATTCAAATGTATATTAGTAGACTTTTCTCAGTCGACAACGTGGAATCTCTTCTCCGCCTCGCCGACCGCTTCGACATTCTGTCCGTGATGCGCGAGTGCGAGCGGCTGCTGTGTGGAGACTGTAAGATTCCACTCGAGAAGAAGCTTCTCTGGGCCGACCGATACAGGCTCGCCTGCCTCCAGGTTCATCACAGGCTTGTTGTCGTTGGGTGCCGCTTCTGATGGGGTCTTAACTAAACGAGCCACAATATCAGTTATGTCAAATCTTACCGTATTATAGTGCTGCTATTATTCGGACAAAAGAAGAAACAAATAAATGTTAAAATTTCACAATAACGGAATATTGAGAGGCTTTGCATTATATTTTGATGGCTCTCACATGTTTATTTTTTAGTTTGTGAGCATCAACGCGATTAAGACGGCGGGCGAGGTCAAGAAGCTAAAGAGAACTGCCGAGTTCGGCGACTTCTCGCTGCAGATGAATAAGGCTCTGTTCGATAGGATTCTCATGCTCGTCTAGTCCTGCCCTCCATATCTCTCTCTCTCTCTCTCTCTCTCTCTCTCTCTCTCTATCTTTCTCTCTCTCTCACACACACACACTCTCTCTCTCTCTCTCTCACTCCCTCTTCGTTTCGATGCGTATAATTTCTTTATACAACCCTATTTCTTATTTAAATGAGTTTGTATTCTCACTTACTGTATTTTCGATGAACTACTGATATTCAATTTGCCTATCGATATACATTCTGATTAATAACCATTATTACAGAATCGTTTGGTAATTCATTTCCAAGAAATATCTGTTTTCGCGCTTCGTTTGAGTTCAGTTGCGCTGCTAATGTTGAAGCAGATGAACGAAAATCACGCTTGATGTTTAGCGCTGTTTTCTTTCCGTGAAGTTGCTAGTGAGGCAAGTATGTGGTTGGACGGGAAATGCCTATATCAGAAAAATCGCAAATTTAGAGTCTTTCTTTAAAGTGTTATCTCACTTGATGTTGCACTGGAAGCTGGGTTAGTTACTTGGCGTTTCCTGATTTCATGGAACATGCGCTAAAATGGCTTGGAAGTTACCGTCTCAAGTTGTGTCTATTTGAGAAGGTGTCCACGGCGGAAAGGGAAGCAAGTGCTATGGCACCGCCAAGGAAGCGCGCGAGGATGTCAACGGCCGCAAACGCAGGTTTCCGTGTTTGCTGATTCTATAGTTGGTGAGGGAGGCAATGTGACCAATCGATTACTAGTAAAAAAAGGGTCTTTCTGACCTATCTTGCAGCTTTTTGCTTCTTCTATTTAAGCAAACAAATATTCTTAAGTTGCTAGTGTTCATTTTTGCAGAAGTCAAGGCGGGCGGCACTCTTCGTCTGAACGTGCCGAAGTTGGCTGAGCTTCAACTGAACAAATGGGTCAGCTCGTCGATCTACTCGATTGCCAATCTGCCATGGTATGTGTTTGCTTCCATTAGTTATGAAGAATCATGACCTTTTCTATTGATTAGCTTTGCATACAAATCGGGTAATCAATATTCAATTGTGTTCTTTGCAGGACTCTCGTTATTAAGCACAAGGCCAAGGATAATACGAAGGTGCTGGCGGTCTTCGCTTGCTGCAATACTTCGAACAAGGACTCAGACTGGAGATGTGAGGCTAAAGTCCGCTTCAGCCTTCTGCCGCAGAAGGACGGCAAGCTGCCGCATCGCAAGGAGGTTATTGAGTATATAGACTCCAACAACCGGGGATTCGCATCCTTGATGAGACGAGAAATAAGGAAATAAAGGGACAGAGAGAAAAGATGCAAAGTTATAGCGTACTAGAGAAAGAAGTATCGAGTCAGATTTCCATTGCGCTTATAATCACTTTATATTTAGCTCAACGAGGCGAGGACGTTTTATAAGGACTGCAACAACTGGGGAAGGTCACTCATGAAGTGGGACGACGCGCTGAACCCGGAGACGGGCTACATTCGAGAGGATGGCGGCATCGTGGTCGAGGCCACTGTCATCGTCATGAACGTCTTCATCAAACAGTACCTTTTTTATGTTTTCATTGACATTTTAAAATTTGTTTTCTTTGGTTTAATGAAAGAGAGTATTTTCTTTAAACATTCGCCATCTCAGGACGCCCTGTGACTTCTCGACCCCGCAACCGGGCATCAACGAGGATGCCCTCGTCATTGGAGAGCAGCGTCTGCATGTCAGCAAGCAGGTGCGGCTTTTCTTACTTTTCTATGATTTTTTTGTTCTCAATTGAACTGATTCTCTGTGTCTCCTTTAAAGTTGTTGAAGCAACAATAGTGCATCGCAGAAAAACAAATACAGACGCGTTTTAAATCGGGTTTTGTTTCAGTAGAACAAGAAACAATTAATTCAACTGATTGTGAGTTACTGTAGCAAGTGCGATTGTAGTTTTTTCTATTACTCCAACCCTTTCAGTATCTCGCGATGGTCTCTCCCGTCTTCAAGACGATGTTCTTCAGTGAATATACCGAAAAGGACAAGGCGGAAATCCCCCTTCAGGGCGTCGACCACGATGAGTTCGTTGAGCTGCTACAAGTCATTTGCCCACCGCGCAAGCCGGTCACGGGTATGTTCAAATGTTTTCTTGCGCCATGTAATACTATCACAAGTATTATAAGAAAATATCCCTGTTGGCAAGGCTATTTAATGTTTTTACACAGTCGACAACGTGGAATCCCTGCTCCGTCTCGGCGACTTCTACGACATTCAGTCCGTGGTTCGCGAGTGCGAGCAGCTGCTGTGTGGCGACTGTGAGGTTCCACTCGCGAAGAAACTTCTCTGGGCCGACCGATACGGGCTCGCTGGTCTCCAGGTTCATTACAGGCTTTTTGTTGTTGGGTGCCGCTTCTGATGCGGTCTTAACTAAACGAGCCACAATAGCAGTTATGTCAAGTCTTACCGTAATATAGTGCTGCTATTATTCGGACAAAAGAAGAAACAAATAAATGTTAAGATTTCACAATAACGGAATATTGCGAGGCTTTGTATTATATTTTAATGACTCTCACATGTTTATCTTTACTTTTCAGTTTGTTTGTCTCAACGCGATTGGGACGTTGACCGAGGCGAAAAAGCTCAAGAGCACGGCCGAGTTCGGCAATTTCTCGATGCAGATGAGGGACGCGTTGCTCGAGAGGATTCTCATGCTCGACTAGGCTCTCTCATTCTCTCGCTCTTTCTCTCTCGCCCTCTCTCTCACTCTCTCTCTCACTCTCTCTTCTTTTTGATGCATGTAATTTCTTTACACGACTGTATTTCTTATTTATTAGTCGAATGGAAGAGTTGGTCATATTAGATTTTTTCATTACATCATAAATTAAATAATACGGCTACAATTTCTCATAATTGATGTTGTATTCTCCCTTACTGTACTATTCGATTAAATTCCTGTTATCATTATTTAATTTGCATATCGATAAACATTCTGATTAATAACTATTATTCCAGAATTGTCCGGTAGTTCATTTCCAGGAAATATCTGCTTTCGTGCTTCGTTTGCGTTGAGGTGCGCTGCTATTGTTGAAGCAGTTGAACGAAAATCACGCTTGATGTTTTGCGCTGTTTTCTTTCCGCAAAGTTGCTGGCGAGTCAAGTATGAGGTTGGACGGAAAATGCCAATATCAGAGAAATCGCAAATTTAGAGACTTTCCTTAAAATGTTATCTGACTTGCTGTAGCATTCGAAGCTCAGTTTCCTGGCGTTTCCTGATTTCATGGAACGTGCGCTAAAATAGCTTGGAAGTTACCGTCTCAATTTGTGCCTATTTGAGGAGGTCTCCTCGACGGAAAGGGAATCAAGTGCTATGTCACCGCCAAGGAAGCGCGCGAAGACGTCAACGGCCTCAAGCGAAGGTTTCTGTATTTGGTGATTCTGTGGTTGGTGAGGCAATGTGACCAATCGATTAGCAGCTTAAAAAGTGGCAAAAAGTTGCAAGACTTTTTGACTAGTCTTGCAATTTTTTGGTTCTTTTATTTAAGATACGGCCCAAACAAATATGCTTGAGTTCTAGTGCTCAATATTCCAGAAGTCAAGGCCGGCGGCACGATTCGTCTGAACGTGCCGAAGTTGGCTGAGCTTCAAGTGGACGGGAGCGTCAGCTCGCCGAACTACTCGATTGCCAATCTTCAGTGGTAACTTTTTTTGCTCTCATTAGTTATGAAGAGTGATGTCTGACATGAACGGTTTTTTATTAGCTTTACCTACAAATCGGGTAATCGATATTCAGTAAAAAAATGTGCTCTTTGCAGTTCACTGAGGGCTACGCAAGTGATCAAGGAGAATGAGAACTGGCTGGGTCTGCGTCAACTGTAATACTTCTAACGCACGATGTGTTGTCACATGTAATTGCGTAGCTCCGCCCCTTTCGGGCACACCAAGATGGCAGATTGCCAAACTTGGCCGTTCCTGACAATTTGCCAAGAACGGGGCCCAGCCCGAACAGAGCGAGCGGGTTGGAAAAAAATCAGAGTGCGGGAATTGGCAGCATGTTTCAGCCGCATTTTTTGCACATGACAACGTTAAAAGTTCTTTATACTGAACACAAAATATATCTAATTTAACAAGTGAGTGCTGCACGCTTTTCTATTTCAAAAAGCGGCAAGCACTCACAAGTTAAGGTTTAAAAATTCTTTATTCAAATTTAAAAAAAAAAACATACATTAAAAAGAACAAAAAATACATCAAATATGTACATCCTGATGTCGATGAAGAGATCGCCGAGCCCTCGAGATCTCGCTCTGGAAATAAAGACATTGTTAATCTACTCATTTCGAAGCACTTTCCATGTTTCCACAGTTATGTAACTCTTTCTCTCTCTCTCTCTCTTTCTCTCTCTCTATCTTAACCTGCAAGCAAGAAGGGCTGCTGCTGTCGATCAACCCGCGAAGACCTTGCTCTGCAAAAAAAGGACATTGTTAATCGACTCTCTTCGAAACACTTTCACTTTAAATGAGTTCACAGTAATTATCTCTCTTTACTCTCTTCCATCAATCTCTCTCTCTCTCTCTCTCTCTCTCTCTCTCTCTCTCTCTGTTTACCTGCGAACAAGAAGGGCCGGGCTGTTCGTCCTGCTGTCGATCCTCGAGTTGCGCGAGCCCGCGAACGTCTCGCTCTGGAAATAAAGGCATTGTTAATGTCCTCATTTCGAAACACTCCATTTTTCACAGTTATGTAACTCTTTCTCTCTCTCTCTCTCTCTCTCTCTCTCTCTCTCTCTCTTTCTTACCTGCGAGCAAGAAGGGCTGGGCTGCTCGTCCTGCTGTCGATCATCGAGTTGCCCGAGCCCGCGAAGACCTTGCTCTGCAAAAAAAAAAAACCCAGTCATTTGCGGCTTATAACTAATAAAATATGGCTCTTGTAGAAACAGTTTAATACAAGAGTCGTGACGTTTTAAAATAGAAGTTCGCACGACCCTTGAAATGCGTAGATAAACGACAAAACCAGCAATAGTGAACAAAAGCCTTTCATTTGTGGCTTACAACAAACTTTTCTTCAAAATGATGTAGGAATTAATAAAACCGTAGCTCACAAAAAATAGGTTATTGTTATTATAACAAACTGGCAACAAGTTATATAATAGATGCTCACCTCTTCCCACTTTCGCAGTGTTCGGCGACCGACTGCTCGATCGACTAATGAAGCTTCTGCAAAATGAAAAGAAACTCATATTACGAAATGTGCATTCATTGCATATCGAACAGTGCTCCTCACAAACTATGCAAATCATACTTTTACTTTAAAGCATTCCATTTTCATTCAGATTTGGAAACACAACGACCAAATTCAACGTGAGCCATTCATAGGGTTACAATAAAGTTTTCTTCAAAATGATGTAGCACTCCTATCTAGTCTTTGTGCACAACAAAATTTTAATTAAATTAAATGGTATGAGTAACACATACCACGCTCAACCTGACGACTGGCTTCTCCAGCTCGAGCTGACAGCAACTCTTCTCACAGCGTAGAAGGCGAAAAGAAGGCGAAGAACCTGACAAATGAGATTTCAGCCATATGGTTAAAAGTACATTCAAGGCAACACTTCGACACGAACCATGTTAATCTTAAAATAACTTCAAATCACTTTCAAACGCCAATCTCAATCAGACTTGCAAATAACACTACAACTTCATTCAACGTGAGCACGGCGCTCTTATCCAGTCTAATTCTCCTCGCTCTCGTCAAAAACAAGCTCCAAATCGTCTACGGACATCAATTAGAATATTTAAGAACAAATTTATCAACAATAATAACAAAATGTTACGCGCGGACGCAGCCTCAAAGTAATCTCAAGCTATTTGTAAGCATCCACTGCTGATCAATTTCATTTTTCAAACTGGCGCCATAGTGTATTGGAGGCGAGGTGAGTGAGGTCCAAATATTTCTTCCCTTTACTAATACTCGCCTCTGTGGGGTTCAACACATGGTGCTAACGAAGACTTGGACTGGAGCTGTGATGCTGAAGTTTGCTTCAAGCTTCTGCCGCAGAAGGACGGCAAGCTTCCGTATTGCATTGAGGTTTGAGAGCATAGAATATAGAGGAGATACAAGGAGTACGAGTATGAAAAAAAAGGTTGAGGAAATGGAGGGACTGAGAGAGGGGGACGATAGTTTATTGCATGCTCGAGAAAGAAGAATCAGACTTTCACCGCGGTTATAATAATTCATGTTATATCTAGCTCACGAAGGCGAGGACGTTTGATCGTAACTCCCACAGTTGGGGAAAAGCACAGTTCATGAAGTGGGACGACATCCTGAACCCGGAGACGGGCTACATCCGACAGGATGGCGGCATCATGGTCGAGACGACTATCACCGTTAAGAAAGTCTTCATCAAACAGTACGTTTTTATGTATTTCTTGAAACATAACTTGATTTTCTTTAGCATATAGAGCGTATTTTTGTTAAATATTCGCCATCTCAGGACGCACTGTGACTTCTCCATCCCGCAACCGGGCATCAGCGAGGATGCCTTCGTCATTGGGGAGCAGCGTCTCTACATCTGCAAGCCGGTGCGGTGTTATATTCCATTGATTTTTTTATTATTTGCTACCGCTCTTTTGAAGTTGTTGAAGCAACAAATGTGCAGCACAGAAAATTTACTTACGATTAGCATTTTAAATCAGTTTTTATTTTTATTTTTGAACAGGAAACAGTTAATTCAAACAAGTTACTGACATGACTCAAGTGCGGGTATAGTTTCTTATTGGTCCAATATGGCCAATTTTGCCCCTCTTTCAGTATCTCTCCATGATCTCTCCCGTCTTCAATAAGATGTTCTTCGGAGAGTTTGGCGAGAAGGACAAGAAGGAAATTCCACTTGAGGACATTGACCGCGACGAGTTCGTTGAGCTGCTCAACGTCATTGACCCATCTTGCAAGAAGCCGGTCACGGATATGTTCAAATAGTTATTTGTGACATTTAATGACGCATTCTATGAAAGTTGCCTTGCTGATAGGGCTGTTTGAATATGTAAATTCCCCTTGAAAAGTTATTGAAAAACAACAGATGCATATGTGTAAGCATGGCGCCAAATGCGCTTTTCGAATAGCATCGATTATTGAACTAGGGAATGCGTTAACTTTACACGTGAATAACAGAGAAACTTGAAACGTTATACTTTGTAAGCCTAAAGTGCATTAAAACTGTATATGCATATATTCAAATGCTCGGGTTTTGGAAATAGAGGCTAATTACAAAATCGTGAATGATAATTACCTTTCAACTCAGGCTTTTCGTGTCTAAATTATCCCGAGCTCCAGTGTAATTAGCTCGAGTTCTAATGTAATTAGCTCGAGTTCCAGGATAATTAGCCTGACTTCCCAGGCTAATTACCTCGTACTTTTTTTTACTCCAAAGGTCGAATAAACTTTATACTGACTGAAATTAATGTTGTAAACATAACATATAGCTAAATACAAGGAAGTATAACAAGAACAACAATAACAACGATCTTTAACAAGGACAACAAGGACGACTTCCCATTAACAACAGTATTCAACTTCCATTCAACATAGACCTTAGAAAAAACTAGCGATTGATGATCTAGTTTTAAATGTCACGAATGAGTTATTCCTCGCCAATCGCTTTCTGTTCCGAGCGAGCTTTTGTACTAAAAACTGCTATGAGTACGTGTCATGTTTGTTTAATATGTGTGAAGTAAAGGCTTATAAGCGTACCAAGCATAAGTCCAGTAGTGTCCCCAGAGTCCGCAAACGGCTTCTTCCAGATCTTCCATGTTTGTACCTTCGGGAGTCTTCAGCATTTCAAGGAAGATTTCTGAAAAAGAGTTGTTAGAGTAAAGTTCCAATTCCAGAACGATGAAACTATGCACACTAATGGTATTAACTACTGGAAGCAGAAACCCAACAACAATAAAACATCAATTAAACACTTACTGGCCCGACTGTAGCAGCCTGCAATCAAGAAGTAGAGCCGACAGAGAATTTCGCAGGGGAGAGCACTCAATCCATCACCGCCGTCGAATTGCTCACCTGAGAAAAACAGATGTAAAAAGAGTGCTCATCTCAATGTCATTTACACATAGTTCTCAATTTAAATAAATAAAACATAATAAAAAAAAATTGTGCGTGGTCATGAATGAATAAAATATTAGCGAAAGAAAACATTGACAGCAAAGAAAAAACAAACAGGGAAAAACCTGTTTCATCATCAGTTGGAGATGACTCCTCCGACGAGTTGTCCCAAAACACTTCTTCTTGTTCCGCCAGAGTTGGACTTGCTGCAACTACGTCGACTTCTTCTTCTTCTTCAATGATCGGATCCACGTTGGAAGAAAATCGTAGGGCCCGATCGCCAAGCTCTGCGTAGTCCCGCACAAGCGTTCGTATACGCTTCGGCTGCCGTAAACTCATGTCTAGAACAGTTTTATTAAATAAATAGCAAAGAAACACAAGTTATAAACATCAGAACAAAAAAGAAAAGCAACGCAAATGATTTCAATCCAGAGACGCCACTCTTTCCCCATTTCTTGAAAACTCACTTACTCGGGTTTTGGAAATAGAGGCTAATTACAATTCCCACGCTAAGTGGGGCTAATTACATTTAAAGTGAGGCTAATTATAATTCCCACGCTAAGTGAGGCTAATTACAAAATATTTAAGTCTCAGTTAGCTTCTAATAAGTCTCAGTTAGCTTCTAAATTTAATCCGGACGCCAAGCGCCCGGTCCTAACATAGTCGCAAATCCGCCCGATATCGGATGCTTCCGTCCATAGGCACCTATCGCTTCCTTGGCTCTGCCGGTTTAGTTACCCAAGTTTGAGGTATGCCTTAGGCATGACGAGCCAACGTCATTTTTTCACTGCTCATGGCAGGAAGGCTGGCCCTGCAGTTTTTTGATGTACCGACGGTAAATATAGTCGGAATAAAGTTTATTTGATGTTTAGTGTTAAAAAATTTAACCAGCTAATTTGTTTGAGAAGTCAGGCTAATTATACTGAAACTCGGGATAATTACGTTGGAACTCAGGATAATTACATTGGAGCTCGGGCTAATTTAGTCCCGAAAAGCCTGAGTTGAAAGGTAATTATCATTAACGTTTTTGTAATTAGCCTCTATTTCCAAAACCCGAGTACCGAGAGCACACTACTTACACCACACGCCGCACCAAAATCGTTTTAAAATTTTGAAGCTAACGAAGCCTTCACTTTTTTGCAATTAGCCTCACTTAGCGTGGGAATTGTAATTAGCCTCTATTCCCAAAACCCGAGTGTATAGTAGTAATCTTTTTTGTGCAGTGGAAAACGTGTAGTTTCTTCTCCGCCTCGGCGACCGCTTCGACATTCCATTCGTGGTACGCGAGTGCGAGCAGCTGCTGTGCGGGGACTGTGGGATTCCACTCGAGAAGAAGCTTCTCTGGGCCGACCGATACAGGCTCGCTGGTCTCCAGGTTCATTACAGGCTTTTTGTCGTTGGATAGGGGGCGTTAAATAAAAGCACCACAATATCAGGTATGTCAAATCATACCGTATTATAGTTCTGCTGCTATTCGGACAAAAAAAAACAAATAATTAAAAAAATTAAGGTTGCATTATATTTTAAAGCCAGTGACATCTTTATGTTTACCTTTCAGTTTGTGTGTCTCAACACGATTACGACTGTGGATGAGGCGAAAAGGCTCAAGAGCACGGTCGAGTTCGACGACTTGTCGCTGCAGATGAATAAGGCGCTTCTGGAGCGGATTCTCATGCTCGACTAGTCTCTCTCCCGTTCACTCCATTTCTTTCTCTCACTCCCTCTTTCGCTCTCTCTCTCTCCCTCTCTCTCTCTCACACACTCTCTCTTCACATTCTCTCGCTGTCTTCCGTCTCTACATTTCTATATCTTTATTTGCTGTTTTGCTTTTGCGCATTCCATGCCGAATTCTCACACTGGTATCGACTTCTACTTCTATAAACAGTCTTCAGTTGTTTTCCTTAGTAGCAATGTGAGATTTTTGCCGTCTAAACATCGTTAAAATAATACCTCCTCCGTCTCTATTCAGTCGTTCATTCGGTAAACGATGTTTTATTATTATTTTTTATTCGCCATGAGAGCATATTTCCTTATCTTATGTTTTTCTTTACTGTTTTATTCACATTCGATAAATATTCTTTCATTTCCACTGTCTTTGTTCGTGTTTACTACCGTGTGGTTTTCTAACCATGATTGATACTCACTTTTGCATTCTGCCTTTTCTCTACTAGATTATTCTGCCGCTTCCTCTGCTTACATCGCAGGTCGATTCGATTCGAACTCGGGCGACATGCAAGGTCAGCCAAGCCATTCTTTTCTTCTTTATTCTGGCTTATTGGTAGTTTAGGGGCGGGGTTGCTGTGGGTGACAAGTTTGTTTGCACTTTGTAGCAAGGGGCAGATAGAAAGTGCGGACTCTCTGACGTTGCAGTGTGCCGGAAGAAATATGCTTGAATTGCTAGCTAGTGCTCAGCACTTATCTGCCTGTTGCAATTAGCAAGGCCTCCCCCTTCTTACAGAAGTCAAGGCCGGCGGCACGATTTGTCTGAACGTACCGAAGTTGGCTAAGCTTCAAGTGGAGGAGAGCGTCATCTCTCCGAGCTACTCGATTGTCAATCTTCCATGGTATGTTTTTGCTTCCATTAGTCATGAACAGGGAATAATTGCCACTGTCGACTGCTTGAAAAAAACAATGCGTGGTAGGGTGCTTGGAGCTCGGAAATCAACGTGGGGAGAGTAAAAACAGAATTCTTATGTCAAAATCTGCGTCAGGTATGGCTTCAGGAAAGCCCCATATCAGAGTGCGTGTGTAAAATAAGCATCACTTTTCTAAACTCAGTTTATAAATAGGATGTTTGACCTCTTCTTATCGAGTAGCTTTATGTACAAATCGATAGATCGATATTATGTTCTTAACAGGACTCTTAAAGTGTCGGTGGAGCTCAGGGATGGCGTGAAGTGTCTTGCCGTCTACGCCACCTGCAATGCTTCGAACTGCAATGCTTCGAACAAGGACACTGACTGGAGATGTGAAGCTGATGTTCGCTTCAGCCTGCTGCCGCAGAAGGAGGGCAAGCAACCGCATGTCATGAAGGTTTGTAGAGGAGAGACAAGGAGATCGAGACGATAAGTGAGGAAATAAATGGACAGAGAGGAAACAAAAGGCTAAGCATACTCGAGAAACGAGTATCGCGGCAGACGGCGGCATCGTGGTCGAGGCCAAAAAAAGTCTTCATCAAAGAGTACCTTTTTATGTATTCCTAGGAACTTTATAATTCATTTTCTTTAATATATAACGGAATAGCGTATTTTCGTGAAATATTCGCCTTCTCACACTCAGGACGCCTCGTGACTTCTCCATCCCGCAACCGGGCATCAGCGAGGATGCCATCGTCATTGGGGAGCAGCGTCTCTACATCTGCAAGCCGGTGCGGCGTTATATTCCATTTATGTATTTATTTTTTCTCTGTGTCTCTTTTAAAGTTGTTGAAGCAACAAAAGTGCGGCGCAGTAAAATTTACATAGCGTTTTAAATCAGTTTTTATTTTTGAATAGGAAACAGTTAATTCAGACAAGTTACTGACCATGAGTCAAGTGCGGTTGTAGTTTCTTATAGGTTCAATATGACGAAGTTTGCTTCTCTTTCAGTATCTCGCGTTGATCTCTCCCGTCTTCAATAAGATGTTCTTCGGACAGTTTGCCGAGAAGGACAAGAAGGAAATTCCACTTGAGGAGGTCGACCGCGACGAGTTCGTTGAGCTGCTCAACGTCATTGACCCATCACGCAAGAAGCCGGTTACGGGTATGCTCAAATGGTTTTTTGTGACATGTAATGACGCATTCTACGAAAGTAGCCTTACTGATACGGCTATTTGAATATGTAAATTCACCTTGAAAAGTTAAACTTTAAAATTATAATTTGTATGCCTAAAATGCATTAAAACTATATATGCATATTTTCAAATGTATAATAGTAATCTGTTCTGTGCAGTTGACCACGTGGAATCTCTTCTCCGCCTTGCCGACCAATTCGACATTCAGTTCGTGGTTCGCGAGTGCGAGCAGCTACTGTGTGGAGACTGTGGGATTTCACTCGAGAAGAAGCTACTCTGGGCCGACCGATACAGGCTCGCCAATCTTCAGGTTCATTTCAGCCCTTTTATCGTTGGGTGTAGTTTATTAGTGGGTGCTTTTTAAAGGCGCCACAATATCATATGTCAAATGTTGCCGTATTATAGTTCTGGTGCTATTCGGACAAAAGAAGAAATAATTTTAAAAAATTTAACTTATTAATCCTTCGCATTGTGTCATTTTTATCTTTACATTTCAGTTTGTGTCCCTCAACGCGATTACGACTGCTGGCGAGGCGAAAAAGCTCAAGAGCACGGCCGAGTTCTACGACTTCTCGCCGCAGATGAATAAGGCTCTGCTCGATCGGATGCTCATGTTCGACTAGTCTCTCTTTCTCACTTTCTCTCTCTCTTCTCTCTTTGTCTCTCTCTGTCTCTCCCACTCTGTCTCTCTTTCTCTCTCTCTCTCTCTCCATCTCCTTCTCCCGCTTCCATGCAACTCACCCTCGCACGTCACTCTTCGTTTCGATGCGTATAATTTCTTTATACAACCCTATTTCCTATTTGATTGAGTTTGTATTCTCACTGATTGTATTGTTCGATGAACTACTGATATCATTATTCAATTTGCCTATCGATAAACATTCTGATCAATAACAAGTGCTTCAGAATTTTCTGGTGTTCATTTCCAAGAAATATCTGCTTTCATGCTTCATTTGAGTTCAGTTTCGCTGCTAATGTGGAAGCAGATGAACGAAAATCACTCTTGATGTTTTGCGCTGTTTTTTTCCCGTAAAGTCACTGGCGACTCAAGTATGTGGTTGGACTGAAAATGTCAATATCAGAAAAATTGCAAATTTAGAGACTTTCTTTAAAGTGTTATCTCACTTGATGTAGCACTGTAGGCTGAGTTTTTTGGGTTTTCCTGAGTTCATGGAACATGCGCTAAAATAGCTTGGAAGTTAGCGTCTCAATTTGTGCATATTTGAGAAGGTGTCCTCGGCGGAAAGGAAATCAACTGATATGGCACCGCCAAGGAAGCGCGCGAGGATGTCAACGGCCGCAAACGCAGGTTTCCGTGTTTGCTGATTCTATAGTTGATGAGGGAGGCACTGTGACCAGTCGATTACCAGTAAAAAGGGGTCTTTCTGACCTATCTTGCAGCTTTTTGCTTCTTCTATTTAAGCAAACAAATATTCTTAAGTTGCTAGTGTTCATTTTTGCAGAAGTTCGTCTGAACTCTTCGTCTGAACGTGCCGAAGTTGGCTGAGCTTCAGCTGAACAAGAGCGTCTGCTCGCCGAGGTACTCGATTGCCAATCTGCCATGGTATGTGTTTGCTTCCATTAGTTATGAGCAATCTTGAGCTTTTTTATTGATTAGCTTTGCATACAAATCTAGTAATCAATATTCAATTGTGTTCTTTGCAGGACTCTCGTAATTAAGCACAAGGCCAAGGATAATACGAAGGTGCTGGCTGTCTTCGCTTGCTGCAATACTTCGAACAAGGACTCAGACTGGAGATGTAAGGCTAAAGTCCGCTTCAGCCTTCTGCCGCAGAAGGACGGCAAGCTGCCATATGAGGATGAGGTTAGAAAGTGTAGTGTATAGAGAAGAGACAAGGAGATCGAGACGAGAAGGAAAAAAAGAGTTAGGAAATGGAGGAACAGAGAGAAAGACATCGAGGTTTTATGATTAACGCTGTATCTAGCTCACGCACACGTTTCGTCACCATTCCAACAACCGGGGATTCGCATCATTGATTAGACGAGAAGTGAGGAAATAAAGGGACAAAGAGAAAGATGAAAAGTTGTAGCATACTAGTGAAAGAAATATCGAGGCAGACTTCCATTGCGCTTATTTCACGCTATATCTAGCTCGCGGAGACGCGGACGTTTTATAAGGACTGCAACAACTGCGGAAGGTCACTCATGAAGTGGGACGACGCGCTGAACCCGGAGACGGGCTACATTCGAGAGGATGGCGGCATCGTGGTCGAGGCCACTGTCATCGTCATGAACGTCTTCATCAAACAGTACCTTTTTTATGTTTTCATTGACATTTTAAAATTTGTTTTCTTTGGTTTAATGAAAGAGAGTATTTTCTTTAAACATTCGCCATCTCAGGACGCCCTGTGACTTCTCGACCCCGGAACCGGGCATCAGCGAGGATGCTCTCGTCATTGGAGAGCAGCGTCTGCATGTCAGCAAGCAGGTGCGGCTTTTCTTACTTTTCTATGATTTTTTGTTCTCAATTGAACTGATTCTCTGTGTCTCCTTTAAAGGAAGCATCCGGCGAATAATTCTACAGTAGCGCTAGAGAACGCGTTTGAATGCGCGCGCTCATAAAGTTGCCTGTCGCTTGGTCGAGAGAGCGTGTGAAAAAGGAGGGTGGCTCCGACCTATCGTAGCTAATTCTCTACCCGCCAGTTTTCACGTTACTATTTCTCAGAATGTAATAGAAGAAAATCGCTCAAACTTTCTGGAGACATGTTTTACGCCAAGATGAACATGTTAATATAGAAAAAAACATAGGTTAATTATTCCCCGGATACCTCCTTTAAAGTTGTTGAAGCAACAATAGTGCATCGCAGAAAAACAAATACAGACGCGTTTTAAATCGGGTTTTGTTTCAGTAGAACAAAAACAATTAATTCAACTGATTGCGAGTTACTGTAGCAAGTGCGATTGTAGTTTTTTTCTATTACTCCAACCCTTTCAGTATCTCGCGATGGTCTCTCCCGTCTTCAAGACGATGTTCTTCTCATGCTCCTCTAGTCACTCTCTCTCTCTCTCTCTCTCCTCTCCTCTCCTCTCCTCTCCTCTCCTCTCCTCTCCTCTTGCTCCCCTTCTTTTCGATGATGCTCATATTTTCACTCTTGTTTATAAGTGGGATGGAAGATTTTGGTCAAGTAAGGTTTTTCACATGACTTCTTTTAATTGAAGCAAACGGCTATAATGTCGCGTACTTGAAGTTGCATTTTCACTTATTTTTTTGCTCGATGAACTACTGATGTCATTATCCATTTCATTTCGATAAACATTCAAATTAATAACAGGTTTTCAGAATATTATGGTATTTTATTTCCATGAAATGCCTGCTTTGCATGCTCCCTTTTAAGTTGAGCTGCACTTCTATTGTTAAAACAGATGAACGCTAATCATGCTTAATGTTTAGCACTATTTTCCCATCGGCCAAGTTGCTGATGACCTCTTTAAATTGGAGTTGCTCGAAAAATGCCAAATGTCAGAACAGACAAATCTAGGACCTCTTGCGTTGCCCCCACATTGCAAATTGCTTAAAAATGATTTCTCATTCGTGGTGTTTGCTTTTGACACTGCGATCCATTACAGTAGCCTTACTTTGCGGGTTGATTCGACAAGGCCTCCAACAGCTACAGCAGAAACATGCAAGGCTAGCAAATGTTTTCTTTTATTCCTCTCACTTTCTATGAGTTTTCGATTTAAATGCCTTTTGTTAAATATTGAGGCAAACCCTACAGCTTTTGTAGAATGTTGTTTCCCAAGCGAAAGCAGCACTTGTCTGAAAAAGTCGTGTAGTATGTAGGAATCAGCCTCAAATAGATTTCAAGACAAAAGCGTACGCTCACAAGTTTGTGTATAAAAAAAGTTGCTGAACATCTCAGAAGTCAAGTACGGCGGCATCATTCATCTCGACGTGTCGAATGTCCCCGATCTCCAGTCACCAGTAAATTGGTTCAACAACCTACCTTGGTTAGTGTTGCTGAGTAATCGGATCCGTGGTAAGTAAACAAAGATAATGCGGGAAAAATATGAATGAATTGCTTATTGAACTAATAAAATAACGAAACTGTGAATTCGAAGATTTCAAGCCTACGATGCTTAAATATTTGTTGTGCTGTGAAGTCGTCGCTACTAGCTCAAGCATACCTTAAGAAGAGTATTCATATGTTTATGCCTAAATTTCCACATAGTCAGATTTGAATAATAACTAATGAAATAGAAACATATTTCCATGTCAGGCGACAGATAAAAATTGCACTAGATGAGCACCAAATGCTTGTATCAAGGGTAAGCGCATTTTGCAGGCGTCTTATGGTGCGGTTCGAAACCGATTCGTCATCGAAGGGTCCCTATCTTTACTACCGCGCCTACTGCTGCGAGGAGGGGAATGAGGAGATGAGCTGCGAGGCTACCATCGTTCTCAATCTGCTGTCGCAGAGTATGGGAGAGACAACGTACTCCAGAACGGTTAGGGGAATAGACAAGAGAGAGAGAAAAGGAAGAGAGCATATATAAAGAATAAAGAGGAAATCTATTTTGAAATTCTTCCAGAATAAAAAAAATATTTCTTCACTGTTGTTAAATAGTGGTGTAAAATTGATTTGTATCATACCTAACCTCGTCTCAGCTGCATGTCACACAAAAGGAAGGCCGCGCAAGCAGTGACATCATCAAATTGAACTGGTTCGACGTCGTCGATAATGGATTAGCCCGCAAAGACGGCGGAATCGAAATCGAGGCAACGATCAGTGTCAAGAATGTTATTGGCGTACCGTACGTAACTTTTCTGCTTGCTCTATTTAATTTTATTTTACAATTTTAAAGGAGCTATCCGGGAACACATGGCTTATCTTAATGAGTGAATTTACTTTGATTTCAAACATCGACCTCAAAGTTTAAAAGATTTTTGTTCTCTCATTACAAATGCACCTATCCTTGTTTATATATTTGCAACGAGTGATATATAATAGCTCCTTAATTTTCTTCCTTTTTTGACCTTTCCTGCCAGAGTTTTTAACCTCTGTGAAAACTTATTTGTTAAGAGACAAGGTGAAACGTATGCGTTATATTTACACTTCTCACAATCAGGATCACCTCAATCCGCGACTTCACATCCCCGCAGGGGATCACCACGGATGTCATTCTCATCGTTGAAGGTCGACATCTGCATGTTGGAAAGCAGGTAGTTTTCATTGCTTTACGTCTATTCTTTTAACCATTTTGTAAAAGCAAACATATAGTTCTAACAAATAAAGTAAGATAAATTAACACCTCTGTTGCATGTCCAAGTTGGCAAATGCCGTTTTTTCAGTATCTCTCCATGTACTCGCCCTTCTTCTGTGCTATGTTCTCCTCGGATTTTGAAGAGAAGGAGAAGAAGGAGATCCCACTTGGGGACGACATCAAATACGACGAGTTCGTTACTCTCCTCAGCGTCATTTATCCGTCGCGCAAAGCTGTTACAGGTAAAATTATTTCCTCTTTTTAAAAAGTTTGCAAGAAAAAGCTTACTTTCAATATTTACGTTCAAAATTACGGTAGAGTATCTTCGTCAACAAAAATATCTTCAAATATAAGTGTGAAGCTATCCATGTTTTCAGCGTCCAACGTGGAATGTCTTCTTCGCCTCGGCGACCACTTCATCATGGAGGTCGTGCTTCGCGAGTGCGAGCAGTTCTTGTCTGCTGCTCCGGACCGCGACGAGTTTAAATTCATGCAGAAGCTACTCTGGGCCGATCAGTACCGGCTTTCCAGCCTCCAGGTTAACCATGCGTTGGATTGCCTGGGAATATGGCCGCAGAAATACATTTAATACGTAATTGAAAATATTTTTTATGGAATAATATTCACTATAATCACTATTCAATATTATTAAAATTCTTGAAGATGTCTAATTTTGTAATGGGTTAACATTTGTAATGTTTTTTTTATTTTACTCATACTTTTACTGTTCAGTTTGTCTGCCTCGAATCGATCAAGACGGTGGGCGGGGTGAAGGCGCTCACAGAGACTATGGAATTCCGCCAGCTGTCGGACAAGGCGAAGGCCGCGCTCTTCGAGAGGAGTCTCATGCTCGGCTAGCGTATGCATCGTCTTTCGATTCGTCATGGTTCTCTCGTCGTCCCGATCTATGTATCTATCTCTGTCTCTACGTATCTCTCTTTATCCTTTCCATGTTCTCTCTCTCTTATTCCCTTACTCAATATCTCTATCTATTTTTTCTCCATGGCTTTTGATCCATTCCATGTCGAATTATCATCCACTCTGCTTTTTCCCGCCCAATTTTCTTTTTTATTATGTTTTTGGCTGTTACACTTGCGATTCCGTTATAATATTCCAATTGTATTGGCATTCGATAAATATTCTGCATTTTAACATTAATGGTGGCGATGACTACAATTGGGTGTTTTATTTCGCCCGAAGATTTGCTACTTCTGTCATTAATGTGAATATGTGTCCGTTCTATGCAGGTGAATTCGACAAGAGTTGCGCTTATTTGAGGTCTCATCGACGGGTTCTGCAAGAAGAGCAATGCCACTGCCAAAGAAGCGCGCGAAGATGTCAACGTCCGCAAGCGCAGGTTTCTTTCTGTATGGTTGCTGAGGCGATGTGACCCTTTCTGTATTTGGTGCGCTGTAGCAAATCAGTTAACAATAAAAATTGGTCTTTCGACTAGTCTTGCGACGTAATGTTTTATTTTAATATAAACGCCCTAGACAATTATACTAGTTTCTAGTGCTCAACCTTTCAGCAGTCCGGGCCGGCGGCACGCTTCGTCTGAACGTGCCGAATTTGGCTGAGCTTCAACTCTACGAGATCGTCTACTCCCCGAGCTACTCGATCGCCAATCTGCAGTGGTATCTTTTTCCTTAAATTTGTTATCAAGGGGGATATCTGAGCTTTTTTTTATTGATTAGCTTTGCATACAAATCTGGTAATCGATATGCGGTAAGCATTGCGTTCCTGCAGGACTCTCAGAGTGTCGCAGGAGGTCAATGACAATATAAAGGGCCTGGCCGTCTACGCCCGCTGCAGTACTTCGAACAAGAGCTCGGACTGGAGGTGTGAGGCTAAAGTCCGCTTCAGCGTTCTGCCGCAGAAGGATGGAAAGCTACCATGTGAGGATGAGGTTAGATAGTATGGTATATAGAGGAGAGATAAGGAGATCGTGCCGAGAAGAAAAGAAGATTGAGGAAATGGAGGGACAGAGGGAGAAGACGAAAGGCTGTTGCATACTCGAGAATGAAGAATAGAATAAAACATATATTTAAAAAAACAACTTTCTACGCGCTTATAATTCACGCTATATCTAGCTCACAGACACTTTTGATGACGCCACCAAGAACTGGGGATTTTCACCATTCATGGAGTGGGACGACATCCTGAACCCGGAGACGGGCTACATTCGAGAGGATGGCGGCATCGTGGTCGAGGCCACGATCACCGTCTCGAAAGTCTTCATCAAAGAGTACCTTTTTATGATTCTTTTATAACTTTTAAATTGGTTTTTTATTTTATTTTTATTTTATGTCCTTTAAATATTCGCCATCTCAGGAAGAAATGTGACTTCTCGACCCCGAAATCGGGCATCACCGAGGATGCCATCGTGATTGGAGAACAGCGTCTGTATGTCTCCAAGCAGGTGCGGCGTTATCTTCCTTTTCTACGTTTTTCTTTCTCAGCTTAAATAATTCTTTGTCTCTCTTTTAAAGTTGTTGGAGCACAAGAAGTATAGCGCAGAAAACCTATAGACCAGTTCAAAAATACGTGCTGTTACAGTTGAACAGAAAACCGTTAAGTCCAACTGAATCAAGTGCGATTATAGCTTTTTTATAGATCCAACCTGGCCAAGTTTGCTCCTCTTTCAGTATCTCGCCATGATCTCTCCCGTCTTCAATAAGATGTTCTTCGGAGAGTTTGCCGAGAAGGACAAGATCAAAATTCCACTTGAGGACATCGACCGCGACGAGTTCATTGAGCTGCTCCATGTCATTGACCCATCTCGCAAGCAGCCGGTTACTGGTATGCTCAAATGGTTACTTGTGTCATGCAACGATACTGGTTGGCAGGACTGTTTTAATGTATAAAGGATAAATATTTATACATTCCAATGTAGAATAGTAGTCTTTTCTCAGTCGACCACGAGGAATCTCTTCTCCGCCTCGGCGACCTCTACGACATTCGTGATGCGCGAGTGCGAGCAGCTGCTGTGCGGAGACTGTAAGATTCCACTCGAGAAGAAACTTCTCTGGGCCGACCGATACAGGCTCGCCAGTCTCCAGGTTCATTACAGGTTTTTTCTATTTGGGTGGCGTTTGGGATGGCGATCTAATTAAAAGAGCCACCATATCAGAGATATTAAATCTTTCCGTATTACAGTGCTCCTGTTTTTCGTACAAAAGAAGAGGTAATTAAATTTTAAAATTCGAAAAAATTGGACGAACGGGCTATATTAAGAGGCTCTAAAGGTGACATTATATTTTAAAACCAGTGACATTTTTATCTTTACTGTTCAGTTTGCATGCCTCAACGCGATTACGACGGTGGGCGAGGCGAAAAAGCTCAAGAGCACGGCCGAGTTCGACAACTTCTCGCCGCCGATGAATAAGGCTCTGCTCGATCGGATTCTCATGTTCGACTAGTCTCTCTCTCTCCCTCTCTCTCTCTCTATCTCTATCTCTCTCTCTCTCTGGCTCTTTCTGTCTCTGTTGAAGTGCATTCTGACAGTGTACGATGAACTACTACTAGATATTATTATCCATTTATTATCGATAAACGTTCTGATTAGTACCAATTATAACCCATGAATTTTTTTGGTATTTTATTTCCATGAACTACCTGATTTCGAGTTGCGTTTTCAGTTGTGTTGCGCTCCTATGGCAGAAGACAATTTTCAAGAAAGAAATTCGAGCAAGAAGTTCCGTTCTCAGTCAGCAAGGCAGCACTTAAAACGAACACTAGGCTACAATTCCTACATGTGCAAAAAAACATGTTTATTGATACTACCTGACTTTTACTGCTGCAACTGCAAAATGACACATAAAAATTTTTCTCTAGCTGATCTAGCGGATTATCGTTGACACAATTGGTCAGAATTGGCCGTGAAATATTAAAATACCGTATTGCGAATAGCACACTAATAATCGTACACTGAATATCGTGCTCGTTTCGGCAGTTTGTAAAGTTCATCTGTTCATCAGTTTATCACGTTCATCTGTTGTAAAGTTACCTTTATGAGTCAACTGTGGAAGTGTCTTTCCGAACTTTTTAGCATGGGCGAGAGAGTGGAGAGTGGCGAGAAAGCGCGAAAATTTACGAGAATCGTTGGGGAAACGTAACGCAGACAGCAGCAGAAAAGGCAAGAGACGCAGAGGAAGTCGAGAGCGTAGACAGTCGAGAGTGTCACCGAGCCTGCGATTCGCGAGAAAGTAAACACGTCACCGAGCCTGCGAGCGTAGGGAGAGAGGCGCCTCCACGAAGTGAAGTAGCGATCACGTCCGATCTGGCATCTCAGGCTACGTCGAGCGGCTACACTTAGGAGTTCAAACCCACATGTGTTCAATGTTTTCCCAACATGTTTTGCGCTTTTTATTTTACACAAAAAATCAACTTAGTTGACTACATAAATCAACTTAGTTGAGTATTGCGCGTTTTATTTTACATAAAAATTCAACTTAGCTGACTAAATCAACTTAGTTGAGTAAAGTCAACTGTTAAGAATTTCGTGCTTTGAAAGCCATAAAAAATTTTCAAAAGAAAAAGAAGTTTTTAAGCAAAAGTTGAAGTGTTTTTAATAATCAGAAAAATAACAGTATTGCGCGTTTTATTTCACATAAAAAATTCAACTTAGCTGACTAAATCAACTTAGTTGAGTAATACTATCATTTATATTTATTTTCTGAAGAATTCCTTCTATGTAAGAGAGTAGATACAAATTAATGTGCTTCATGCGAGAGTATCGATCTCTCGAATTATTTATTATATAGAATATAATATATACAATAGAATGTACTTGCAATAAAAATTCATTGTGTATAACAGAAGATATATACCTGCATAAGGAGATACAAATTAATGTGTTTAATATGATAGTATCGATTTTTCGAACTATTCATTATCTTCCTGCAATAAAGGAGATACAAATTAATGCGTTTAATTCTACAGTATCAGTTTTTCGAATAATTCATTATATACAATAGAGTACTTTCAATAATACAATAGAGTACTTTCAATAAGAGTTCATTGTGTATAACAAAACATATTTATCTGCAATGAAGGGAATCATTTTATTGTTTATTATATACAACCATTCCTTGAATTTTTTTTCCAATTTAATTATAGAAACATTGATTTGAAATTAAACATGAATTTTCTTGATCCTGTTCTGCAATCTAGATTAGCAAAAAAAAGAAAAATTTAAACATAAGTTTAATTTTAAAAGAATTCCCAAAAATTACCTGTTATTGAATTTCTTCAGGTCTAATATCACCACTATACTAAGAAACCGTCACTCATTAGTAAACTACTTTCTTTAATTCTTTCGACTATTCAATTTTTTCATAAAACATACTTACCATGCCCCGCAATGTCGATGGGAAAGGAACGGCTTCTGCTGCTCTGTTGTCGTCGTGAAGCCACCACTGGTTGTTGTTGTCTCTGGTCATGGCGACATAATGGCCTCCTATTCCCGGATTTTCCCATGTTCGATGGAATGTGAGAGCCACAAGTTGCCAGTTTCCATCTGTTAAATAAATTTACTTGTACTTTATATATACATAAGTAGTTAACTTAACCTTGAATGTGTAGATTATCGACAACCGATCTATCCAAAAGTGTCAAATTTAGGCTGCGTGTCGCGAAGGCAATCGTTTGAATGTACATGTAACGATTATTCAGCGGATTCGTTACTGTGTTCTCAATTGCCTGTCCTTCTGCTTTGTTGTACATCGGACAAACTGGATTTTGGCATTCGAAATTCTCCTGAATTCTTTCATTATCGAATGATCCAGCGATATCCAGCAGTTCTCCACGGCATTCGTTGAATTGTGAAATTAGGTGGCGGTCTTCTGCCTGATAAAAACGTTTTTTTAGTTCTTTCAAACGTTAGTTATTCCATAATGTTTTTTTTATGAAAATAAAATATTCATTTTAGTTCCCTTTAAAAATTATTCCATAAAACTAACTTGAGTAGCTTTGCAGGTTAAACATTTTCTTGTGACGCTCTGGGTCATTGTGAACAATTCAGCAACCGATGGTGGAGCGATGTAGTTGATAAAGTCTTCTATTAATTCATTGACATCGTGCTGTCCTCGTGCCACTTCTCCTAATGAGTGCGCGATTTGCGCTGAAGCTTGTCCTGTTCTTCTCTCTTTCGCTTCTGGAGTTTCATATTTATGGCCTAGAACTTGGCCGAGAACATTCCGTAGTTTTCTGGTTTCTTTCACTCCAGCAGCTCTCAGAAATGGTAGAATAGTTGAACAGAGGAATGTAAGTCTGTCATTGCCGCGATTCAGTTCGGGTGCGACATGATATAATCTCCGGAAGCATTGAATGAAAGCGTGGATAAAGCAATTTGTTCCAGTCGGATTCGGCATTCTCAAGTGGCTTTCAGCATAACGGGTGATATAGCTTGGTACATTGCACGGTGGCCGCAATTGTGATGTGCTTGGCGTGTCTAAGCATTAGAAAAGGTTTTTTTAGTTTACATATATTGCAATTATAAAAAATAATAATATTTTTCAAAGCAGATCAGTAGACTATATATGTATGTACATATGTACATACATATTCTCTACAATAGTCTGTATATAAGAAGTAGGTAGTTATAATGTAAATGTTACTTACCAGCAGTAGTATCTCGTGGCTCTGTAAGAAGTTCATCATGTTCCATCGGCTCTTTATCATTTTGTCTCTGATGTATTGGCACAGTTACCTCGATAACTTCATGAGCCGGGAAAGAGGATGGAGTCTTAAACATTATTTAAATAATCAAACGGCATTAATAATTCAAAGGATAATATGTCTTTTACCGTTACTGATGGAGTAAAATCATCCAAAATGGTTCGCTCCACAACATTGACCGATCGAATAATTCGAAGTTTGCTGTGGTCATTCGAGTCCACGATCGAGTGAGCGGCATCATACGTGTAGAAACGCACATTGGCCGATGTACGTGAACGAGACATGGCCACGTAAAGTTGCCCATGGGCAAACACGTTGTTATTCAGAATGATTCCAACACGGTCAAATGTTTGGCCCTGGGACTGAAAATAGTGTTTTTAGCTAAATTCTTTATGCGATTTTTGATGGAAAAATTTTAAACGCATATACCTTGTTCACAGTCATCGCATATGCGAGTCTTACAGGAAATTCCATTCTCGCATATGACTGTCGATCCTTCCTCTGATGAGCTGGAGTGAGAAGGCATTTTGGTATGAAGGCTTCTTCACCAGCGAATTTAGTAGAGATAAGACGACATCGCAGGAAATGCTCATTCATTGATTCCACGATCATTCGTGTGCCATTACACAACCCCCTCGCCACGTTCAGGTTTCTCAGTAGTATGACCACGGCACCCTTCTGTGTATTGAAGACTTATTAAGAATTTCTAAGAATTTTTAAGAATTGTTTCAATATACCTTGAGACGCAATTTGTGAGGTGGCATTCCGGATTCCATCTCGTCCGCGAAATATTCTGGCGGAACTTGCATTCCCAAGCATTCTGTCGGCGTGTCAACTACTGTGTACGTTTTCGCGAATCCACGAACACGATCCAAGACCTTTGAAATTATTACATTATATGTTTGTATGTACGCGTGTACGTGTGCATGTATGAATGCATGTATGTATGTATGTATGTATGTATGTATGTATATATAAAGATTTGAAATCTCATTTCACAAACAAACCTTATTGTTGATCTCGTGAACTTCGGAGTTAAGCGTAGCTAGCAAACAACTCTTTTTGAGATATTCGACGTTTGAGAGTTTGTCACCGCCGTAAATGAATTCGATTACCTCGTCTGGCGTTTTACATGGTATCTCCTTCAGATCAGGATGGCCGATTGTGATTCTGGTGTCTCGTAGATTGCCATCAAATCCGTTGCCTATTCTCTCCAAAAACGCTGCGTAGTTAGAATCGCCACTTGCGCGCATGTTATGCGTCAGTGTCAGAGTCTAAAAGATTTGAAACTTTTTATAATTTTAGATACATTTTTTGTATTAATTTAATTCAATCCGTAAAAGAAATTGCAAAAAATATTGAATACAACTACCTTGAAGTGCTTCCACAGATCAGATTTTTTTAGTGTAAGATTCATTGCACCGACTGCTGTGTGTCCCGCATCAACTGGCAGAAGCTGTTTCCAGTCTCCTCCTTAGGATCAATCACGTGGAAATGAGGAAAAATTAAAATTAAATTTAAATCTATGTATGTATATTTCAAATAAGTTTATTTTTATATATAATTTAATGTGTTTCCTACCAAGCAACATCAGTTTGCCGCCAAATGGTTGATCACGTTTTGTGATGTCGCGAAGGATTCGATCAATGGCATGGAACATGTTTTTATCGCTCATTGTTGCTTCATCGTATATGAAGACATCAATTTTTTTTAGCATGGCGGCAGCTCCAGATTCCAACTTCATCTGTAATACGTGATATTCTTATTAATTAAAGAAAACAGTTTTATTTCATTATATTAACGTTTTAAAGATTCTTACATTTGATGAGTCGTTTTCCTGTGTATTCAATTTTAGCATGAATTTTCTGTGTGCAGTGGTGCCGTTGATTAGCAGTGTAGCAGCAATGCCGGTATGCGCAACCATTTCTACCGCCAATCCCTCCTTCACCAATCGATGGTAGATTGCACTGTAATTAAACGAAGAATTTGTTTAAAAATTTAAAATTTACATGTCAAAAATTCTCACTGATAAACAAAGGTCTTTCCACAGCTTCCCGATCCTGAAAGAAAGTAGCAGTTGTTGGCTCTGTACTCATCAAGCGCCGCTGCAACTATCTCGTCGTATGCCTTTTTCTGCTCTGGCGTCAAAAGCTCTTCCATTCTTTGACATTCGGAAACATGGTCAACCTGAAGATTTTACAACTATAGGATTGAAAAGAATTGTTTCTTTGACAAATATATAAAAATAATTAATTTAGAATAAAAATGTATTTTTTCACCAATACAATGTGTATAATTATGTTTAAATATATAATCAACCCCAGAGTTATTGTCACTTTGCATATCATCGGCTGCTGTTTCCTGGCTGCGCGTAAGCCGGTAGAGTTTTGATTCGGGAAGATTGAAGTCAGCGAGCGTTTTGTCATGATGTTTGATTATGCTTTGTATGTGATAAAGCGCCTTTCCCTCACGCACACGTCTTGCATCCGGTGAATCACCCTGTGGCGGTGGTCGATCAAGAAGATCCTCTTTGAACTCTTTCCACAATGCAAGAGGATCGATGATGCCACCAAATATCAAAATGGTAGCAAACATTCTCCTCAGCTGTGTTGGCATTTTCACCTAAAGTATTAAAATGTTTAATTTAGATACTTCATTATGATTGTTTGTGGACCTGAGCAGCGTCGCGAAGGGCAAGTTGGAATTCGACTTGACTGTTCATGAAGCCGAGTTCTCTTGCAGCCTCTTCGAACGTCGCACAAACTTTCGGACCATTTGCAGTTGGAATGGTTCGGAGATCCGTAAAGCTTTTTATGTTACAGCGGTTCATTGCCAGCAGACGGATCGCGAAGATATCAAGGAAGCGAACGTTAACCGGACGAATACGAACAACGAGTTTGTTGTTTGCTTTCTTTCTTCGAATCCATTTGTAAGAGCCACCGGTTTTTTGCAATATGTAATGCTGAGGGATGTCTTGAAATGTTAACGTTCGAGCACGTTCATCCTTCTTGTTCAGCTCAAACCACGCGGTCAGAGCGCTCAACGGCTTGCCAGAGGCTGCTTTCTTCGCTGCTTCTATTACCTAAAATTTTATTATTCTAATTTTGTAAGATAAAAATATAACAATATTTAAGCATATACCGCATTCTTTCGAAAGCATATCAGTTCTGCATTCTCGCCATGAACGCCAAGGGCAACCACGTTGTGACTTTGCCGTGAAAGGAAATATCCTTGTAAGGTCCACATGGCCTCATTAGCAGTTAACTGTCGCATTTCTTCCAGAATGAAACCTTCGTCGAATGCAATAAATGGAAGATTGTCGTTTGCGCTCATTGTTAGTCCACGTTAAATATGTATCAATTTAAATATGATTATTTGTTGTCAATAAAAATTGAAGTTTTCGTACCCTTTCAAGCTCTTCTGCCGTTCTTGCCCGAATTCGTGCGGCTGCTCGATCGCTTGCTGACATGTTATGGGGCAGAATTGCGTGACCGGACACCTTGCCACCACGTCCAGGAAGTCCATGTTCTTCTCCTGCTTCATTCTCGAAATTGTCAATAAACTCCACAAGTGCCTTGTCAAAACCCTGAGAAAGAAGAGGATTGAATTATGATTTAGATTTCATTAGTTAACTCTAATCACTAACTTTGTAAATATATTTATACATATATTTGACAACGTGCTGGCGAGAAACGCATTCAACATTTATATGGCAGGAGTATTTGTTTAGGAGATACGGATTATGGGCAACGACGTATCTGTTGTTGGCGGAACATTGATATAAATATAAATTCAATAGTTAAACTTTTTTGAATTTGCAAATACTAACATCGGAAAGAAGTTGGCCTTTCGTGTTTCGCATGACATAATGACGTCCATCATCTGGTCTAGCCAACATTGCGTGTCCATCCTCACTTAATGAAAATATGCCATTTTTTATATTTTAATTGAGAATTATATACCGAATCGATGTGTTCTCTGCGAAAGCATAGGGAAACTGCTTCGTGCATTGGGCAAATCTCTTATTCTTGAATTTTGGAGGGCGCTGATTACAATACGAAGTGCTGTCTCCTTTAAAAACATATTGTTAATTAAATATCTTTGGACGATTTTTTAAGCTTTTGCTTTCTGGTTGAAATTAACTGACCTGCACAAGGTTTGTGAAACATGAAATCCCGGACGTTATTATAATAGCGCATCTTGTCTTCGAAATCAGGGTCATCTTCTTTTGGTAACTCAGGAATTCGGGCGGAGATATAGCGATCAATTTTCGCCGGATTATCCAGTTTGTCTTCCTTCTAAAAATTTTTTCATTAAAATATATGATTCAAATGATTAATAAGTATACAAACATGAAGCGTGATAAGGATGTGAGCGTGGGGCATTCCACGCTTCTGAAATTCAATAGAAAGGCAGAATCCCTGCACACGTCCAAACAGTTTCCGCTCAACGATGTCGTTTAAGAGCTCTTGCAACTTCTTGTAGAACACATCGTTCACCAATGCGGGATTGCTTGCCCACGTTGTCCCCGACACCAAATTATCTTTAATCTCTGGCCAATCGTTGTTTCCGGTAAATGTCACGAAAAGATCGGGTTTTCCAATCTGAACAGAACAAAATGTGTTATAAAGCGATGTAAATTTTAATTACTACATTTCAATTAATGCATTGTAATTAGATGAATTAAAAAAACCTCATGTATGATCGCCATGGCATCTTCAAATTTGTCACGGTAATATGCAGATGAACCAGGCATAGTTGAAGGAAGGCGAAAATTGTATCCGAGAGCCACGTTCTTAATAAAATGTATGTAAGTATCCATTAACTAAAATATTATTTTTCACTTACATTTCGCTTAGCCTTCAGGTCGTTATATTTGAATGCCAGTGTATGAGCATGGGCGGCATGAAGTTCGATTAAATTGTCTCGGGCATACTCCACTCTTTCTCGTAACACTTTAAGCGCTTGGTCGATTACCCAAAGTTGACCAAGTCGTTCGGATTGGGCACTCTTTAAAAGGAAAATCAGTAATTTGAAAATAATGTAAAATCTAAGATCCAAATTACCGGATTGTTTTCCTTATCTCTCGTCTGGCAGTGGTAATTGTAATAGCAGCGTCGAGAAACGTTTGTCCGTGGTGTTTTTGCAGCTATGATTGCACCGTCTTTGTCAAATTCCTCTTTAATTCAACAATTGAAATTATTCAATCAATTGATTATCTTGCTATGATCATATGAAGGTTTTTTTATTACCTGGTCGCTCTCCACTTTTGCTCTTGTCTTGACGGTAGTCTTGAATTACTTCAACTAAATTAACAGTAAATAGAAAATAAATTGTTTTATCTGTAATATCCAATGTATCCAAAATTATGCTCATCAGCAGGATGCGTGGATGTTTCCAATTCGGAGCCCGCGACGGTGGGCGTGTCTTAATTTTTTTTTGTTATGAAAATTGAATTACAATTTCCTCTATATATATATCTTCTGAAAAATTGTAAATTGGTATACATACCAGTGACAGCGATTCGCTGGTTAATGTGGTCGATAATACTGCAAAGCTCGATAACGATGTTCTCATGTTCAATTGCTGGGATCTCATTCATTCCAGTAAAGGAGTTTAACGATTCCGAATCAATACGCGCAATTATTCCATCTTAAATATAATATTGTTAAGAAGAGATAGTATTACAGAAAAAATTTATATTATAAATAAATATTTAAGAAAAAACCTACTAAGTTTGTCAACTGCCGCAACAAATTTGGACCGTTGAGATACGGTGACGGGTTCATGTAGGCTGGTCCAGCTTCCGTCGAGCTGCTTGACAACACCAAGAGTTGACAATTCCTCGGTCAGCTCACGAGCAGATCTGCGAAGCATCGCGTCGTCCACTACCATTTGAGCGTCCACAGCAGCTGGATCTGTGAAATAAAATTAATTAAGATAATTTAACACGTAAGTTTCAGGTTAGGTACTTGTAAAAAACCAAAACCTTGTTCATTCGGATCATCTTCGTCAATCAGTGCACTCAAGACAATGTCATCTCCAACTTCTTCTCTCAAAAAGAGTTTTTCTCGCGGTTGTATGACATTTTCTTCCTCAGATGGAATCAGCTGACGAGTGCTGTCTTCCTCTTCCACGTCTGTTGAGATTCTGATGGTGGCCGGCTGCTGCTGTTCGTCAGGGAGTCGCAGAATATACTTGTGCTCGCCATAGCGAAAGCTACTTTGGCCAAATGGCATTAACAGCGGGTAGAAGATGCTGTTCGCCATAGGGCTCCAATACGGGAGGAAGTTCGGACGACCCGTGTGCAGCATTCTAACGTAGATTCCATATCGTGGTGGCCCACCAGACTGATCAGTCTGGTACAGAAAGCTGCTCTCAACCATCTTTTCAGGTTGTTGTAACGTTCCCGGATGAGCTTGCTCTCCACTGAGGATCTGTCGTTCGTTCTAAAGTTTTATAATTAAAAATAACACTCTATCTTTTTCTATTACCTCCGTGAAGGAGTGCAGCTTAATGCTAATATTATAAAGTTGCTGTGGAGATTTCTCTTTTACGAGATCGTGCATCTTCTTGAATTGACGCCCAAGAAGATTGCACTTATGGAACATGTCCGACAGATCATGCAATATCTAAATTTTCAACGTTTAATGTATAAATAAATATCATAAAAAAAATTAATTTATAATTTAAGAAAGAATCACCTCATCATCCAATTCGTTTCCGTAGAGTGGATTGCGCGCTCTAAACTCAGCAGCTTCTTCAGGAGTATACGCATATATTTGCCCGAAAAGTGGCACAGCGTTCGTGTCCGCAGGCGGCACCACATTGCTCACTTGATATTGCAGAGTAGGAGGCTACTTTCACAACCTAAAATTGCATAATTTATTTTTTAGAACAATATTAATTGAAATTATCCTATACCTGCTCTCCTCGTGGTACAGGTATTCCTTGGTATACCATGGCACCCGTGGCGAACGATGTATTGTACTTAATGATGTCTGTTTTAAATCGTTTTGAGCGCGGATCGGTTCCATTCAGAAGCTCTCGAAGGGGTGAAGGATATTGCGGCCATGCGGGAAGATGAACCTTAAAAAATGTTCATACCAAATAAACTTTTTAGACATGTCTTATTAAATCTTACCTTGCCATTTTCACAGCAGTTCATTGAATATGTTATTGCACCACATTTTGAGCATGTCTTCGGAATTCCAAGGTGGTATTGGGGTGGATACGGAAAGAGTGGATCTGTCGGATCGATTGGTAAAGAGTGGATCTGTCGGATCGATTGGTATCAGTTCCAAGTGGACGATTCGGGTCGTTTCGTTTGTTCTGCTTGCGCATTCGATCCAACTCCCGTCTTCTATCTGCGCTTCTTCCGCTTGTAAGAAACAGTGTGTTCAGCGAGGACCCTTCTCGACTCGCTGCTGAGGTTGCTACAACGCCAGCGGTAAGAACCGATCGTTTCGGGTCAAATCCGCTTGTCTGGCCGAGATACGGCATGGCCTAGAGATATGATAAAAATTATAAACATTTGTTTTTTTATCCATTTAAAGTATAGATATATAGAGAATTTGTTTTTTCTTAAAAATAAATGTATATATGTACCATATATATTTATATGCATATAACTATGTTAAGAAATATGTACTAACAACACATTGGGCCTTCAATCGTTTAATTGCTGCAAATACGGCAGCATAAGCCATGTAGAGAGTATCATCTTCTGAGAGCAGTTCACCAGATGCAGTCACTTTCGGACGCACGACAGAGATAACACCTAATAATGTTGTGTATCTTTTTAAATTTAAAATTATTAAAATTACACATTGTTAATCTACCTCTTTTTGCCATATTTGAACGCCGTTGATGTGTCCAAACGAGATTATTGACTGAAACAGTACAAATTTTTTAAATGGTTTGCTTTGTTGAAAAGACTAACACAGCCATTTCTTGTTGGTAGGTAAATCCTTAGCATCATCAACTTCTTTGACAATAAAGTCGCAGAATATGTGATCAGCAGGCATGGTCATGCTACGAATTTTTAGAGTGTTTGCTTCCGTTTGACGTCTCATCGTATCGCCTTCGTTTTGAGGATCAGTCGAAGGACTGCAGCTTCTGCATTCTGTTGTTGCACTTTGGGAAGGCAACAAAACGAAATGTTCGAATTGGCGACTTATTTCTAAAATTTAGAGATTATGAATATATTTCCAATATTAACAATAAATGGTACATTCATTTCATGTCTAACCGGTCTGAAGATATTGCATCGCGTCTTCGTTTGCACGACTGGATATCGAGGAAACTTCTATAAAAGGAGGAATTTTTATAGCAGTTTACATATTACAGAATATTTCAATATTTTCAGATAATAGAAACATAATACCTCTCTCAACATTTCGGAGATTCATCGCATTAATCGGGGAGGAAAATTTGTTGAAGAGAGTCGAAACATTGCCTTCGGCAATCTGCACACTTTCAGATCCGGCATACTTCTTGAAATTGTCGTGGAATTCGTTATTTCCACTCGAGAAGTAAAGAGTGGTGAGTGATGTTCCTTCTCGACTTGCTGCTGATGTTGCATCTGCTCCGGCCGTAAGTATCGATCGTTGTGCTTCAAAGCCGCTTGTTTGGCCCAAATACGGCATCGCCTAAATAGATTTTTTTTTACACAATATAATAATTACATTTTAAGAAATTTTCAACATTTTGACATACCACAGTCTTCGCCTTGAGACGCTTAATTGCCGCGAAAACAGCAACGTATGTTTTAGAGAGGGCGTCATCTTCTGATAGAAGTTCATCGTTTACTGTTGCAGTGGGAGGTACGACATAACTGACACCTAAAATTTTATAATAAAATATAATTTAAAAAAGAGCGAATAGATATGATTATAGTATTTTAAAAATGAAGTAATTGCATTCTTATTAATTCATGAAGAATTTATTATTTTATAATTATATAATATTGAATTTTTTGAAAGCGAAGATTATTTTCTTCAGATACATATGTACATATGCATATGCAAACCTCTTCTTGCTAAGTTGATATGCCGTTGATGTGTCCAGACCATGTCTTTGTCTTAAATGTAATTGTTAAAGACTAAGAAAGCACAATGTCTTAATAAAAACCAACAGAGCCATCTCTTGTGTTTTCGATTCTTTGCCGATTCCTCCTTGACAACGAAGTCGCAGTGAATTTGATCAAGAGGGGTATTCACACTACGAATCTTCAGGAAGTCTTGATCGCTCCGTTGGCTGGTTGTGCTGTTTTGTGTCCGAATGCTTGACATGCTGATATCACTCTGTCGGCTCAAAACGCTTGAACTTCTGCTTAGACTTCCCACTCGCGACTGTTGTGCGGAAAGGTTTGAAGAAGATTTTGAATTCCTGATAAATGTATATCTCATTTATTTGCCTGAAATACAATTTCATATTGCAATTTTTTCTCTAACTCAATCCAATTGATTCCGTCGTTCTACTCCCGAATAATCGATCGAAGGATCAGCATCTAAAAAAAATTAAACATAAAATCTATTAAATTAATTAATAATACCTTGGAAATGTGCTTCATTTGCATTTCCAAGTTGCTCAGTTGGCGGTTGTTTAGGAGCGATAGTGGGTTTTTTTGCCGCAGGTGTAAGAAAGCTGCCGCTAGGAAAAAGTCTCCGTTTGATTCCACTGACGACGCTCTTGGAAGATGACTCTGAAAACGCAATCGTTTTCTTCTAACTTAATAATATTATTTACATAAGCAAGTAGTATTAAAACAGAAAAATGTTTATGATTTTAACACCATTATTTTCATGTTAAAATTTTTAAAACAACAGCTTTTGTCAATTGTTCACTCAAAATTATTATTTATCGGATTAAAAAAAATTAAACATTTATACTAACCTCGGGATGATTCACATGCAGTCGTTTCCCGAGCTGATGTTGAAGGTAATGGTTCTGCAAATTGTTTAAGCTACAAATATGCAAAAATAACACCATCAGATGACGTGCTACTGCTGTCTGAGGTTACGTCAATCATTTCATCTGTTGTCGAAACAATTGGCGCCGGAGGAACATTGCCGATTCTAATAAATAAATTAACCGGTTTTTAATAATTTGGAATAAGTTCAATTATAAATATATATTAAATGAATAAACCTCTCAATAATAGTAAAAAAAAAAACTGTACATTGAGTTGACTCGCTGTCGAATAGTTCTGATTGCCTTTTGCAATGGGTGGCAGAAGATGAGCTCTCTTGGCAATGGCACATGAGGATCGCAGTATAGCTTTCGTAATTCAAGTGCACCTTCTTTTACTCTCAGCCTCAGAATATCATGATTGCCCATTATTCTCGTCATCATTTCAAAGTCTGTTGGGCCGAGCGCGGCGAAAGTGATAGCATCAAACTAAACGGAAAAAAATTATGCAATTAATTTAATCACAATAATAGAAATTCTGATTTAGATATACCGCTGAAAAGCTGATGTATTTCAGAGAAAAGAGAATCGCTTGTAGTGCAATCATCATGCCCTTTTCCTTTGGCACTTTGAAGATGCCCACACCAAGAAATGGAAAAGCCTATAATAAATATATATGTGTTATAGATGAATAATGCAAATTCGATGAACTCTTACCACTTTATGCCATTTTTTTTGTATGCGATTTGTAGAGAATTTACATATGCCAGCAGCAGTTGAGCGTGTTCTTTCTTCGAAAATTCTCCACTTTGTTGACAATTCGGAGCGATAGAGTGGATTATCCCTTTAAAATTATTTCCATAAAACCATTTTAATATTTATTTATTTGAACCTTTTGTGTGAGCGGAGAGACCGAAGGCGCCAGTGGAGACAGCGTCACCTGGTTGCAGCTGACAGACGGAGTAGCCCATCTTCTTACAGAATTTTTCCTTCTTGCGAGACAACTCCTCATCAAGGGATGTCAAGAGACTCCTCTTTCCGCCTTCGCTGGCAGCTTTTCGAATTGATGCGTTGACACCGGCGCCTACGGATATGCACAACTCTATTAACTTGAAGTATATATGCATTTCTCTACTATCAATGCCATACCTGATCCAAGATCGACATTTGCCGCATTCACGATCGCGTCCTGTTGTTCGAGTTCTTCAATACGACAATCAACAACAGAGATGATCACGTCATGAACACCAAGGTTTAACGATGTTTTGAAGCTCTTGTGAGCAGCATCCATGTTTAATGTGTAACTGAAACAACATTTTTGCATTTAAAAAATATTTAAAAACTAATTTATTTTTTATAAGAAAAGAAATAAGCGAGATACACATTAATTAAATGAAATATTCAATAATAATTAAATAGTACAAAAGAAACAGAATGAGAGACTACTTAAGGACATGCATTCCTATATCACTAAGACTTCCCATTGCTGTTCCCCTCCATCTACAGTCGGCTGCATCTCTTTTCGTGTCATCTGTTGCATTGTGCAATACTCCTCTCATCAACCGATGGCATTATTGCTGTATCACTAACACACTTCCCATTGCGCCATTCGTGACCCAATTCTGCAGTCATCACTTTCTCTTTCGTGTCATCCGTTTTATTGCGCAACAGTCTCACCAACAGATGGCATTCTCATATCATAAAAGATGACTATTCTGTCAAATGAATATTCTATATACTCAACTCATAGATAAACTAATTTAATAAATATATAATAATAATAATTTCTTATTAAAAATGGTGGTTTTAAGCCTGTCTGATAACAAGAAAAAATTGATAATCTGTGGACATATCAGAAGAAATTTTCAGCCCTTCTTTTTCTCTATTCCAGACGCACTATTTCCATTCGCACTTACATGTTCGCTTAATTTACAGTACTTTCTTTGCATAGAGAAGAAGGAGAGATAACGGAAGGAAGAGGACACTTTCATATTAATTGGCTCGCACATTCGCCGATTCATATAACGTATGTACATAGATATGTACATACATAAGCTGTCGCATTTTTCTCTCGGGGAATGCCCGAACGGGAAAGAAGAGAAAATCTCAGGTGTTGCGGTAACATGTGTTTTAGAAGAGGAAGAGTTAAGAAGAGTAATTTATCTATTACTGTATAATAATATGCAGAGAAAAAGTGAAAGAGTGAAGAGAAGAGGAAGAGAGACATGATGACGTTGTAGAGAGAGATAGTGAGAATAGGGCAGGAGAAAGAGAGATTGAGAGAGAGAGAGTGCTGAGAGTACAGAGTGCGCAGAGAGCGCAGTTGGATTGAATGCGAGTGTCGAGGAAGGAGAGCCGAGACACGGCCACCCGCCGGGTGGAGGGAACACTCGACTAAATACTAGGAGTCTGTGCGAATGTAGTAAATGTGCAGAGTGTGGGTTGCCATGTCTTCTGATGTGGATTTAGACGATGGAAACGGGAAAACTGTTTAGTGTGTTAGGAACAATAAAAAAGAAGGCGGAGATGAAGCAAGCGGACGAGCATAATGGGCGTGTCCATACCAGAAGAACAGTGAAGTGTATCAGCACATTTACATATCCCTTCTTGCATTGATTCTCGTGTAGCAAAAAAAATTTTCAATAAAGTTTATTCTAATGTCTAATAGAGTAACAGCCTTTTGTATAATTGTTTTACCATCAAGGTTGTAAATTCAGCCAATGATTCTACTATTGTGTTCCTTATTGACGCTTCCTTCGGACGGTATGATGGGTGTTTTACATCCAACGGCAATTGATTATCTACGACAAAATGGTGTGTCGTACAATGTTCAAGGATCTGCAAGGTTACCATTTTATGCCATATTTTATTCAAAATGCTTAATAATATGATCATATTTATAAACATATTTATGAACACTTATTTATGTTTATTACAACAACAATGTTGATATAAAAATTGGCAGGATGACTGGAAGAGAATATAGTCACACAATGGTCCTGAAAATCAGCTTCGAAAAACATATTGCGAACGACACTCTCGCCGACGCTGATCTTCTCCTTTTGGAATTTTGCAACTCACGTATATCCTCCAATATACATACATACATTTGTACATTACAAATGATTTGCAAAAAAAAAAATATATATATATTCTTGCAAATCATTTGGAGTTCGCACTTATCTATTCTGAATGCAGTTAACCCGAACATAAGAAGAATTGAAAGAGCTGTTAGACTATCCGCTCCAATTCTATTGATCAACACTATTTTGGGCGAGGCAACTGCGGATTCTGATGAAGGAGACCGTCTACGGAAAACTGAAAGGTGCCTGTAAATAAAGAAAATAGAAAATGTTTCAAACTGTATCTCAGAACTGTATCTTCTGAGATCCTTCTAAATCAATTAGAATCCGAACTGGAATCGCTCTTCATTGATAAGAAACTGAAGGGAAAACTTCGCCGACAAATTCCGCAGGTGACAATTAAATTATTTTATCAAAATGATTATAATATTAGCTTCAGGA
This sequence comes from Allodiplogaster sudhausi, assembly GCA_945643635.1. Lineage (NCBI taxonomy): Eukaryota > Metazoa > Nematoda > Chromadorea > Rhabditida > Diplogasteridae > Allodiplogaster > Allodiplogaster sudhausi. The sequence goes on from CALZFC010000104.1 coordinate 966,221, forward strand.
ACTGCTTACATTTGTGGATGTACGAACAACAATTGAAGCTTCGGAAATGATTGAAGTGTATCCAACTTCATGATCTGTTCTTAAGAGAGAGATCGAGACAACTTTTTCATTTCACGAGCTGACAAATCATTGGGGAACACTTTTACAGGTACATTAATTATTGTTTAAGCACAATTTACTTTTTTGGACAATTCAGATATTACATAATGGATTCTTCTCATCTGACAAAAAGATGTATGCTTATCGAGAAGTATCCGAGTGGGCATTATATACAACTGATGGTAAATTCATAACGTTGCAAAATCCTCGCAAAAGAAAGGTTAGATTAACATACGAGTTATAAATATAAGAGCAATAATCAATTTCTCTCCTCAGCTATCTGGTCTATACCTTTGCATTAACAACTGGCACAACAGCGAATGCACTGTTACGTCTTTGAAAGAGTGTACTCTGACAGCACACGTTATGACGGAAAAGAATACTCGAATAATTCGTGAATTAGGAGATTTCCTCATTATGGCTACTAATTAAAAGGTACAATAATGTAATTCAATAATTAAGAATCAAAGTTTACCATAAATAATTTTTAGAGAATTAATACCTACACCTTTCGTGATGCAATCTACTCGAGATATGACGGCGCCGGTATTCTTAAGATCCATTTAGCTGAAAATGAATGGTTCACCTACGGAGGCACAAATTATAGTGGAACGAGTAAACGACCATTCATGGAGGAAGTTAACGAAGTATGTTTTATTTTTTACCATATTTTGAAATTAAAAAAAAAAAAAAAATTATTTCAGTCGTACATGGCTCACCTTCCTGCTGCGGCTAAAAATTTCCTGTATGAGAGTGAAAAAAAAAGAAAATAATAAACGTGCGTCACGCCGATGGCTGGTTTGCCGGAATTGACTGGATGGAAAAATTGGTAAAAATTTTTACTTACTTGAAAGAAATCGTTTCTTCAATTGTCTTCATTTTCTTTATTCCACTGATAGCATATGTGCTAGGCAAACTTATGTGCAGATGTAAATCTCCATTCACCAATTCTTGTTAATATTAAATCGAAATGGTATATCTCTGTTTTAAGTGTCAATTCATAACTCATGCATGATCAGATTTAACAACATTATACATCTTTCTCTCTTTCCTTTTACACTTGCTCTTTCGCTCTTTCTGTCTCCATCTTGTTGTTTCACTTTCTTTCCTCTTCGCTCTCTTTGTGTTTCCCTTTGGATAATTAAGTGGAATAAAAAATTATCCATGCAGTTCATAATTAGCTTCATAGAATCTTCATCCACCAGTTATGAAAACAATAATAAACAATTTAAAAAAGCGTCAATAAACATCGTGAAATATTCAGCTGTCTGGTATCTGAACAAGTATTTATAACTGCTCAAGTTATCATCAACTCATGTTACATAAGTACGAGATATGCACTATAGGAAAGAGAAAACGAGAGACTGAGAGAGAGAGAAACAGAAAACAAAACAGAATATGCGAAAGAGAGAAAGAGAGAGAGAGAGAGAGAGAGAGAGAGAGAGAGAAAGAGAGAAGAGAAAGAGAGAAGAGAGAGAAGAGAGAGAGAGAGAGAGAGAGAAAGAGAATTTAAAGAACAGCATAAGGACTTGAAAAGAATTAAACAGTCATGAAGAAATTATAATAAAACGAAAATTTAAAACATACATATTCTGCCGCTCCAAGGGAAATTCTATTCCTTTAGGGTGAAGACAAAGCGTTCAAATGCCTGTCAAGCAATCTTCAAATGACATTCAACAACGACATATCGCTGATCTACTTTTTCCTTGAGATCTGAATCAATCTCAATATATACATTTATTTGTTGTATTTCTTTTGATTTCACTATTGCTCTCTTAATTAAATCTCCAGTACTCTCATGAACATTTAAGTTGTCTTTATCATTATTCTTATTTTTTTCTTTATTTTCATCCGTTAAATATCCATTAATATTTTATTCCTTGGTACATACATTACAAGCCCGACCAAAGCGCACAAGAGCCTAAATTGTCAATAAAAAAAGGCAACGAAGAATAAACATAATAAAATTACAGAATTAGAAAGACAACTCATTAAAAAGAGAGAAAACAAAATAATGAAAGTATTTTTGTTTTAGTAAATATTAATTAATTATTAAGATGTTTATCTTATATATGTGCACCAAATATAAGTCTATTAGATGTAGACTGAAGCTGGCCTCTTTTCAAGAATTTTAAATTATTTTGAATTAAAAAAAAAGATTCCCGAAGAAAATAATTTAAATTTCAAGGAAAATTTAAATCTACTGGTCGCTACTGTAATATGCAAAAGCGATAAACAGTGCAAGAGGTGCTGGACTTTTCTCAAACTACTCGCTTAGCGAAAATAGCACGAGTGAATGAGAGTAAGAAGGGTCACGGCAATTCTCACATAATTTTCGATGAGCGCCCTTCTTTAGACAAAATCAACCATCGTTTTATAGAGGATGTCTTCGAGTGCGAATGACAAGGATGAAGAGCAATCTTCATCCTTTTCAATGAGGTACGTTAACAAATATTTTCAAACGTTTCTATGCCTCATAGACTCATTCAGCTGATTCTTTTTACTTAAACAAAAGCAACAATTATTATCGTTTCAGTGATCAAATGTCCAGCAGTGATGAAAAGGAGAAAGAGGTGCAGTCGGCGGAAAAAGCTAAGAAAGTGCCATCTTCGGACGATCCTGCACTTGAGCTGAGCTGCGTTGATGATTTTCCCGATGGAACAGCCGCGGAGTACGTTAACACATATTTTTTAATAAATCCGTAAATATATTACCTTATATTTTTAGAACAGCAAGATTCGTCGTCGTCAAAACGGCCTTCGGACGCGCAGGTGTTGCTGGCGGAACTGCTGACGAAAATGGGTCACCTTTTTTGCACTACCTTGTTTTACATTATTATACATATTCTGTTTAATTCAGTCGTTATGGCGCGGTTATTGGCCTCTTCGACAAGAAGGCACTTCTTCTCGTTTGCGCAACCGAGCAGAGACCATTCGACTTTCTGCGCGAACTGAAGATTGGAGATGTTAGTTTGTTTCACAACATTTCTTTTAACATAAAAAATGTTTGTAGCTCGTCGAGGTCTGCGTTCGTGCGTTTTTGGACGATTTTGTTGGCGCTCGTCTTCGTCAGAATCTCGTGACCTTGGAGCTTCTGGCCGACGAAGAGATGACGAAAATCACCACATGCCAAATTGCAACGAAGAAGACTCTTCCCGTCCATATTCCTGCATTTGAAAAGTTCATACTCGTTCTCTCCATATAATCCAACCTTTAAAGCCACCCACTTTGAACACAAATTATCTTATGATCAAAACATAAAAAAACTGATTTCAGCATTTTCAAACTGAAAGTGTTCGAGGCAAAGCCTGCTAAAGACAAGGATGGCAAGGATCTTGTGGTACTGAAGCTGATTGATGATCGCGGAAACTCGACAAACTTGGCAGTTTTCCATGAGTCTTTGCGTCACGAGATCATCGGAATTGCTCCAAATGACGTTTGCCTTTTTTCAATACAATGTTATGTCATATTTGTTATAATAGCGGCATAGAAATACTTCTCCCTAATAACTTCTAAATGAGACGTCACTTGAGAAACTTTAGAAGCACCGGCAACACTAGAACTGCAATTATGCAAAATTGGAATGGAAGCTTAAACAAAGGGGTTTCTTTTGAAGTGTATAAAATAAAAATATTTACAGTGGCTGACATTTGGAGCTATCAACTGGAAGCCTAAGCACAATAGGGCAAGAACTACATACGAGTTCGACGCCACCTCCTTCGGACATAAGTCCATCCTCATCATCTCCAAGACGGAGCCGTGTGACGACGAAGAAACGAAGGAAGAAGAAGAAAAGAAGGAAGAAGAAAAAGAAATTACTGTTCTGGAATTTGATGAAATTTCGTCCGCGAAAGAGCTCGACTTCAGTCTTCCCTACCGTATGTAACGTAAAATACAGTATCCAATCGTTTCTCTATTTGACCTGATAGCTATGAAATATTTTTGTTTCGCAACTAATATTCGATGATACTAACAAAAGAAAAATGCTTCCCCTTCATATAATTTTCCTTAGGAGTGCGCGGACATATCTTCAAGCACTACAATGTGGACGGAAAACATGTCGTTCACCTGGTGTCCGATGGAGAAAACAAGATGGAAGTTACGGTGAAGAACAATCCGCCCATTGTGGGAAGTCTGGTTGTCGTCACGGAACATCTTCATGTCTCAGGTTTACCTCGACTTTCCTGTAATATAAATTTTCATTTCCATTGATCCTACTTAACAACAATATTGTTCAACTATTTAAATATCAACTTTTATAGGCCAAGGTATTGTCTCAATGACCGCATCTAAGTTGGTCGAGGAACAGGGCCACCGTAATGAGTTCCTCAAGAAATTTACGCCACTTAAGCGCCGCATTTAATAATGCTACAGAAGAAGTAGTTTAGAATCAATAATTCTAAACATATTATACAATAATACATTACATCTTCTTTTAAATTACGTTGAAAACATTTTTTTTGATACGCAGCCCGACCCGGAGCAGTTCAACACTTTGTATAGATCGTTCAGCAACTGTATTGTCTTCAGCAATAATTCTTTTTCTATGTACATACAATTTTGTCCTTTTCAAATGTTCAAGGATCTGCAAGGTTACCATTTTATGCCATATTTTATTCAAAATGCTTAATAATATGATCATATTTATAAACATATTTATGAACACTTATTTATGTTTATTACAACAACAATGTTGATATAAAAATTGGCAGGATGACTGGAAGAGAATATAGTCACACAATGGTCCTGAAAATCAGCTTCGAAAAACATGTATTGTCTTCAGCAATAATTCTTTTTCTATGTACATACAATTTTGTCCTTTTCAAATGTTCGATAACAAGAAGAATCGTTGCCCTTATCTTAAGTTTTTTCCTGTTGTACATACCATTTTGTACATATATTGTTTCAGTTTTTTTGTACATACAATTTTGTACATATGTTGTTTTGTCGATAAATTCAGCTACGCAGCAGAGATATAATAATTATTTAACTTTTCGGTATTAAACCGAATAATCTATTTACATTGTAAACCTGTACTCAATTAATACTTAATTCACTTTTTACAGGGAAGATGTATTCCTATTGCGTCGTCAACCTTCTACTTTGCGCTATTTTAATGATCGTTCTCTTCAACAAGGACATTCTTGTCAGTTAAAAAATATTTATATACCTATTTATATATATATATATAAATATAATAATCAACACCCCCTCCCGATCGGCTATATACTAAAGAATATTAACAGACAGAGAAATTTGTCAGAATGGATACGGTAGAATATAAACTATTTTTTACCAGTGAAATCATTAAGGGATTCCTTGTATATGCGTTCGCATTCCTGGCAAACATCGCGGCTATCGGGGGAGCATTCTACAGTTCAAGAATCCTTCTCGCCCCTGCTATTCTCTACAACGTAAGCATATATGCAAAAAAAAATTTAACTTAAAACGCATTTTATTGTAGACCTTATCGGCGCTTCTGAACTTGCTCATCGCTGCATTTTCCATAATGTCAATCATGTTCTACGTCATTGACGAATCAACTTCAGTGTACTTCTTCCAGCTACTCAACATTGGTAAACCACTAATTAACGATTTAATTAATATACTTATGTTACTTAAACAATCTATACTCAAGCTATAAAATCGTTAAACTTTAACAAGCACCATTCTCACAATATTACCCACCACCACTCTCAACATCAAAATATGAAATTCTTCGATAACTTTTTTATTCTACTTTGTGTTTCACACACCCACTTAATCACTAAACAATAGTCTTTATGTTAAAAATTAACAACCTTTTATCGTTATTATTTATCATTATTATAGGCGCAAGCATACTATTAATCAGATCACTCATTCTAATGTTAAATTTTTTTGACGGAAACTCTATTCTCGCGCTTTCGACTCTCGCGTTCATCTCTTCATCAGGAATCTTTCTCTTCCACTGCTATGCTACGCGCTCCATTCACCGAGCGATCAAAGACGCCAAAAATGGATCTCTCACAGTTCTCGCCTAACTATTCCAATCCCTTAATGTATTTCACACTTATAAATTCACACAACTGCATCTTTTATTTTTTTATTGTTGCAAATATTAAATTTACAAAACTTTTAAAAATGTTTCCTCTAATAAACAAAAATTAAAATAATACTGACGACTATCGATAAAATTCTTCTCCAAGACAAAACATCCATTGTCACATCTTCAATCTGCATCCAAAACATTCTTCTTCATCCATAAGATCCATCTTCATCCAAACATCCATCGTCCTCACTTGTTTAAGTTCCAGAATTGATAACGTAGACGCAACAGGTAATCTAAATTACACTGAAGCCACAATCTGTCTAAACAGAATCGCTGCTTGGAAAAAAGTTTAAAAAAAAAATCAAATGCTGTTGCAAATTTATTTATGTGAAAGCAATATAAACCAAAGAAAAGAATGTTTCATAAAAAAGTTGTTAAACTGATCTAATACAAATCACAAATTTACGACGATTCGCGACATATTGATTGATGTCCGAGCATAATCAGCTTGATTGAGATATCGAGTGAATCCCTTGGCAGACGTCGCGTCATTCTAAAATTATATCTTCTTCTATTTCAACCTTTCAAGCGATTTGTCGCAAATTCAAGACTGAGTTTTGGTTTGGGCATCTTTAATAAAGATATTTTTTTCTATTTTTAATTACATTAATTAATTAATTAACAAACCAGTTGTAGTAATTCTGACGGCCTTCCTAATGCCAAACTCGACCGAAAGAGATGAGATGTATGTGAAGGCGGCAAAGGGCAGTCTCGCGCTCACGCCTCCCAGAAAATCTTCTGGAAAGCAGACATAAAAAGCTATTTCAAATTACAATCCTAAACATAATTAATCAATAAATACTTAAGGCAAAAAAAATTTTGGAATGCAGAAAAAAAAAAAACTATTTCAAATTACAATCTTACACCCATATTAATCAATAAATACTTAAGACTAATAAAACTTCTGGAAAGCAGCAAAATAAGTACAAGCAATTTGAAACTTTCAATAGGCAATATTATCTGATTACCGAACATTTTTGGCGTTGTTGAATTCTTACACTTAGAAGTAGAATATAGTATCTTACCGGGATGATTGTGTAGCAGTGCACGAGGCCATTTCGATCAAAGACATCAATCAATACGACACTTCGAGTTGAGAGAAGAAGCGCGCCAAATGCAGAGTGCTCGAAGAGGCAGAACTCGGCAAAGGAGTCTTCGAAAACTGGAAAGAGAGACAAGGAAGTCGGAGGAAAGGCCAGGGGAAAGGTCGTAGGAAAGGCAAGAGGAAAGGTCGGAGGAAAGGTCGGCGGAAAGTTCGGTGAACAAAACACCTAAAAGTCTTGAGTCCCTACTGATGCCCAAAAAAAGATTATCGATGGAACCACTTACTCTTCTATTTCAACAATGCGCGAAAAATCAATAAGACATTTCCAGCAATTTTTTTCACTTTTTTAATTCGTATAATTCATCCTATAACTTATATATTTTTTTTACAAACTAACCCATAAAAACTAAATAAAAGATAACCTTGAACATTCGCTTGTCTTTCGAGCTCTCCGTGAGTCATCTCGTACACTTCGAAGATGCGTCGATGTGACATGAATGCGATGTGGTCGCCATGTCTAAATGGAAATTCATTGAATTGAATTTCGGTCATCATTCGTCATTTATTACGGTATTTTCCAGTAATGAATACGGATGTTCCGTCGGTTATTACGGTATTACAGAGTAAGGAATAGGAAAAATTTCCGTCAGCATTCCGCCATTTATTACAGTATTCCATAGTAGCGAACAGATAAATAAGAGTTCCTCACATTTTTGTCCCAAATCTACGCATTTTCCGATCACAAGAATTAAATGTGGAAAAAGTATAACGGAATGATACTCTCTACTTTATATAATAAAGGCAATTCTGCAATAAATTCGCCAAGATAGGAAAGTAAATAGTAAACAAAAATAATATATAAAGGAAATAGAAGAAATATCTAATAATAAAGAAGAAAAAAGGAAAGAAAACTGAAACTTACGGTGCGATGGCCAGTTTACAGAAGGGATGCGCATTCACCACTCCTGCAATCTGCCGCGGCACGAGCAGATTCGGCGTCCTCACTTCGATCGTCTCTTTCCAGCTATGCAGCTCGGCGCGCTCTCGAAGAAGCACCTAGAAAAATGTTCAAATTCAAATTATAAGATTATTTAAGAAAATATATGATTGTTCAGCAGCGGAAAAAGAAAAGCAAATGCCTAAGTCATATCAATATTGCAGGAAGACAACGACCAAACGCCATTGAAGGATATATCGCAGCAGGTAATCAAACACTAATTTCTTCAACGCACGACGAAAACAATCAAAATCAACAATACAAAAAAGATATACATCCAATGATGCCATGCAATCCTCAATATACGAATACGTTATTGTCAGAATGACGACTTAGTAAACCTCGGCGAAACTCTCGACAACACCAATTCATAACTACACTCGCACACTATAACAAACTTGAATATATGTCTGAAACACTTCGAATGTTATGAATTCTGTATATTGAAAGCCAATCAAGTTTTTAAAAAGGAATTGTTAAAGAAAGATCTCTTGTTTTTTATAATCAAAAATAGTCTAATAAAGTATAGCTTAGTCAACTTTAGTCAACTTAGTTAACTAGTTCATCTTATAAATTTCAATAGAAAATACCTTATTGTAAAGTTCATCTTGCCCTATATGGCGCCTAAAGATGAACAAGATGAACAGATGAACAGATGAACTTTACAAACTGCCGCTCGTTTCGAGTCGCTCCGCATTTCTCCCGACGCGGTTCCATTCGTAAGTTCGCGAATGATGGTTGTGCAACTTTGTTTCTCCTATTAAACAGCGTTATTTCCCGCGTTTTAGCTCAGTAATTTGCTCCTGCTGAAGGATTGGGATCGGAGTTTCAAGGCATTTCTTCTTTTCTCGTTACCTACGCTGAAATATCGCGCTTGAAAGTAGCTGATTGATTAATGTTGACCTTCTCAAGTTGTGCCTGTTTGAGAAGGCCTCCTCGACGGGTAGAGTGCAGCAAGAGCAATGGCACCGCCGAGGAAGCGCGCGAGGATGACAGCGGCCACCCGAGCCGTCGGCGCCGGCGCCAGCCAATCTCGCTCGGGTGCCAGCCACTCCCGTGCTGCCGCCGAACAGTCGAACAGCGGTCGACCTCCCTCAACTCTTTCAGGTGGTTGTTCATTCTGGAATCAGGACCCGGTGCCATTCCAGCGTTTCTTGTTCCGGAATACTATGGCTTTTCTTTGATTGCTTTTGATATAACAGACTAGGAATACTGCAGGGTTGTGGCTTCGTATTGATTAAATCTATTGTAATCTGCGTAACTTGTCCAATTCTTAACGAATTCCAAGATTACATCGTTCTTGTTATCTTTTACGGGAAATTAAACAACTTTTGACAGGGAATGCAAATCAGTTCATTTTTAATTTATCGATTGCATTGGGATTTTAGAAGATGAAAAAAATGAACCTCGGCAATTGCCTCGTGTGAAATGAACCTATACCTCGGAACACGCTGTTCTGGCGAGTTCCTTATACAGCAGCCTAGAATGGTTGGGATTAGGTATTATTGGCTGCTATCACTATCAATCATTGTGTTTTTTCACATCCATTTTTTCTCTTTAAATCTGGCAGGGAGTAAAATGTAAAAAAAAATTGCATTCCTTGATTCCAGGATACATTTCGCGTAAGGCGATTAAGTTTGTATCCATTTCAGATCCGCCGTCAGGGGAGCCTTTTTCTTCTATTCCGCCTCGTTCTAGCACGCCCACCTCCGGCTCCGGCTATGTCCCTTTCTCAAGCGACGCCTTCATGAACATTTCACCGATCACCTCGCGATCCACTCTTCCCTTTGATGATTTCGTCGGTGAGAACACTGAAAGATGAAGGCTGATTATGAGGGTGAAATGTACTTGTGTACGCATTATTGAATTCATCCTAGTCAGCCAGGGAAGTTCGTGATGCTTTTAGAAAGTTGTGCACAGTTGGTGGTCGAGAGATTGATGGTCCTCATAGTATCTCGGCGGATGTTATAATAACCTTATCTTTTGCGAGTAATGAAAAAGCCTGACATCTCGTTTATTTTAAAGTAAATCTTAGAGGATTCAAAAGAGTTTCCTGAAGCATTCTTTTTAAAGAGAAGCGAAGATGGTTAGGATAAATTGCTCATTGCTAGCAATCATTCCGAATAAGTTGTACGCTTTTTAAGTGCCTAAAGAACGGCTAGCTGAATTTTCTCTCCAGCTCACATTTTGGAAGCTTACGGGGCCTTATATCGCGTGTATCTAATGCGATGATCAAATAGCTTGAGTCTGCGATGGCTGTTTTATCTATTTCAATTAAATAAATTCTACTGTGGTTTGCTGTTAATAAGAGCGGGGTGTAGGAGACTTGATGCCCGTGAAGCTAGCTGGTGAGGGTAAAACATAATTTATTCTTCGAAACTTGTCTGTGGTGTAGATGGGCATGTGAAATATACGGTACCTGTTTAGTTGTACGGTGGTCCGAGTGATAATTAATAGAGAGCAAAAACAAAACAGTTAAAAAAAGTAAATATAATTTGCCAGAGTTCCCGCGGTTCTCCTCTTCGTCGTCCTCTTCGTCCGAGTCGGAGAACGAAATCGTTGAGAACATCCTGCGCGGCCTCGCTAACTTCAACGGTCCGCTCCTCAACGCCCAGGGCCGACCACGCGAGTTCGCATACCGGCGAGGTCGGCCCGCGCGACCGATGTCCATGACGAGGGGTTAGCAGAGTGGTTGTTTATTTATTTATTATTATTTTATATCCACATTATTTTTAACATATATATCTTTTAAATAAAATTTTTATGAAATTTTTTATTGCAAGTTAAAAAGAATTTTAAATGTGATTTTCGACGCTTTAAATAAACGTTGCATTCATAATTTACTTCAAGAAATGAGCAAGATAAAAATGTTCGCAGTGCAATAAGCAATGTTCCCATGTTTATTCTCACACAACATATCAATAAACCGAAATCAATAAAATCAATAAACTTCCAGGTGGTCACATGAACTTGCGTCCTCGCCGCGGGAATGACGCAGAAACATCAGGGAGCTTCTCTCTGCGCTCAGTGTGAGGAGATATTTCAGCATTTCGAAGAAGTGCTACGAAATGGGATTTTTGTATTCAACAATTAAAGTTTAAAACGTTATTTAGCCACGTTCTATGCGTTATTATGTGTTGATCCATATTTTATATATTTTATTTTGTATTGGTTTACTAATAAGAATCTTTCAGCCCTCAACGCCAAGCTGCACGCGTTGCAGCCAATCGAATTACGAGTATCAGTGCAAGAGGTACGATTTTACTGCTTTGCCCCGATGATTACTGTAAGAGAGTTCTTCTACCTGTATGCTTGCATTACTTTTGTTTACTACGAACAGGAAAAACAAATTCCACTATCCTTTGCTTGGGATAACAGGATGGGCTAGGGTTTTGGGGCCCCTTAATCCAAGGTGGGGAGATCAAAAACAAAATTTCTATTTCATAAGCTGGGTGAGGTGTGGCTCCGGGAAGGCCCAAATCATTGTGGGTACGCAAAAGAGATGGTCCCATTTTAACCTTGCTGGCTACTGTAAGGTAGTTCTTCTAACTGTTTGTTTCTTCCTAATCGCGTAAATCTTGCTCTTTCTCTGACCTTTTCACGATTGAAGCGTGTGAATATCATCTCAACACAATCTTCTTTACATGCCGCCGTGGTGGCCGCAGTTCCGGACGTGGTTCAGTCGCTTCTTCAACTCGTACTCCTCGCTCCCCTTCCACGAGTTCAGAAAGCGAAGATGTTGGTCTTCTTGGATTTCGTCATCTTGATTGATGGATCATCGGGTGGAATCCCATTTTGTGAATTCCGTGAACAACAAAAGAAAAGTAGTTCATAAAATCTCAAGAAGTACTACTCTTTCAGGATACAGCATCAGAGCAAAGGTTCAACGGACTTTCTCCATTTCTCAATCATCATCGGCTTTTTTTTGCTTCTTTTTATCTAAAGCATATTTCTAGAGAAATATCTATCCGTTTTTTGTGGAGTTAAAATGGTGGTGAATTTTAATTGATTTCCTGCATTTACAGCAACATCAGCGAATCAGAGATGTACGATCTCTTCACAGAAGTTTGTCTCCCTTCCCCCTCCGCATATTATTATTTATTTTCGTTTCTTGCAAAAATCATTTTTGTTTTTACAAAGGAAAAAGAAGTTTTCATAGATAACGATTCTCTTTCCATTCTTATCCTCTATCTCTTCTTTATCTCCCCTCTCTCTTCTCTCTCTCTCTCTCTCTCTCTCTCTTCTCTTTCTCTCTCTCTCTCTGTTTCTCTTACCGTCTCTCTCTCTCTAACCGTCTCTTTCTCTCCTCATAACCCTCCACCTCTCTCAGGGTATCGATCCGGACCTCTTGGACGGGGCAGCGGACGTGATTGGTTCGGTGGATCAAGTGGGGCCAGTCGCAGTGGAAGCAGAGCTTCGCCGCAGACTCACTGCTGCCAGACAGGCGAACATTGCGGTAGTCCATGATCTGGTGAGGAGGAACGGGGAGGTGAGGCTTGAGAGAGGGAAAAGAGAGAGAGAGAAAGAAAGAGAGAGAGAGAGAAAGAGAGAGAGAGAAAGAAGCGAAATACGCAATACGAAACGCAGAATTATGGGATGGTAATTCTGTGGAAGAGTGGAGTTTTTGTAGCAATATTTCTAAGCGAAAGAAAGAATTTCGAAGAAGTTGCTGACAAAAAAAGTAGGAATCGAGATCTTTTGTATTTTTAACCATAAAAAAGTATTCATAGTCTTTGCTATATCCCATTCTGAATCAATTCTTAATTCTCCAATTTAGCATATAAATATTGATTGCAGGTACTCGCCGCGCAGGAAGCAATTCGTCAGAGAATCAGAATGATTCAGGCTTGTTTTAATCAGCTGTGCAAAAAGATTAAACACAATATCGATGTAATAAAATTACCTTTTTTATTGGCTGAAAGTTTACGTTGAATATCATTAAAATTCAACCTTTCAAAATGACTAATCTGAAATCTAAATGAGCATTTCCCATAAGAATGAGGATTTTATGAAGAAAAAAAAAGTCATTTTAGGACGAATTCATCGTGTCGTACAGCCAACTTCACCGCTCGCTTGACAGAGGTTTGTAAAGTCTTCAAAACTGTTTAGACTTGGCGCTTTATTTTATGAAATATATCGGATTTTTCTCTTCCGAATTAAACTGTTTGCGTTATAAAGGTTTTAATAATTTGAGGTGAGATGGTTTAGTATTTATTTTATTTTAGCACACCCCGCACCCTCTCGCCAGGCCTCAGCGCGCCACATCGCTGTACGAATGCAGCGTGATTTGCAGAGGTAAGAAGGGGGATTACGGTAGCTCTTCTAATTGAGGGGGATTACTGTAGCTCTTCTAATTGAGCTGACATACTGTACTATCCAGGTTGTAGTCAGGTGCTAGTGAAATACGGTGGTACTGAAGCAAAACCTTGGTCATCTATGTTTGTAAATATGTGATTAATGTTCTCTACTGGAAACCCTTTAGTAATTTTTTTTTCGTTTCTCAGAGGAAATTTATGATTGTTGCAGACTGCTCACACTGACAGAAAACGACGCGGAACCATCGAATGATTTTGATGTCGAGGAGTCGTCAGAGGGAGGCGGCAGCGAGAGGAATGAAGAAACTGTCGCTGCGGGAAGAGAGGACGGAAATCCTGAAGAAACAATTGCTCCGGCACCCGAATCTGGACGGGGTCAGCCTAGTTACTTAAAAAAAAATTATTTCCCAGATATATATATTTTTAATAAATGAAATAAATATAAAATTTTGTCAAGAGAACGAGTAAGCAAATAGAGTTCTTGTAAAAGAAACTAATGTAAAATGTATTCTAGATGGAAATTGAAATTAAATAGAATTTCATTAACTTTTCCTCTAGGTGAAGATGGAGCAGAGACGTCGCCAGCCGTCGCACGAAATCGCCGCTTCGCAAACGTCATTCAATCGCTTCGCGAACGCTTCAACCAGCTGAGAGAGGAGCGGGAGAGAGAGCACAGAAGACATGGAGAGGAGAGAGAAGCAGTCTTTCTCGGAGAGCGGGCAGCTGCTACTGAGAGGGAGAGCGATGAAGGGGCGACCACCCGAGCGGCCAGGTAGACTAAGTGAATGACATTTGTAACCAGCTTTTCTATGGAAGACATCAAATAAAGATAGCAGGAGAATTATAATCTGGTCAATATTTTGACTATTGGTACACAAACTCCCGTTTCGGAGAGAGTAATCGAGGTAGTTCCATTGCTCGTTATTCCGTGCTAGCCAGTATATTGATTGACTGACTATCCAGTTGGTGGATCGGTACCACGCAAAACTTTAAGATTTCTTCTCTAGAAAGAAAGGTTATAATGTTTATTTAATCAGGAAATATTTTCAGAAAAAGTTGTATTTGATTATTTATAATGTCTTTATGATTTGTACATGAACCCATATGCTCTGCAGGACCGAGCCGTTCACATTCCCGCGCGGCCACCCATTCAACTTGCCGCCGCCCAGGTTTGTTTCGTTTTCATTTTTCAAAATATAATTTTTTTTGGTAGATTTTATTTTTTACGCAAGATTATAAAAGTAAATTAAAATTAAATATGAACAATAGTTATTTTGCAAATATTTCCCCCCCTTTAAGTGATTTTCTATACTCACATTGAAGGCTTCCACGTATTTCTCGAGATAGCGACGACACTCGGGACATGACCGATTTGGTCGCGAGTGTTGAAGAGGTTCGAGAAATGGATTTGAAGGATGAAAGTAATATGGGCCTTTATGATATTTGAAGAAATGATTTTTAAGAGAAAAAAAATGGCATTAAATATATATCTAAATGATACCCCATCAATAACATTGTGGAAGATTACCTCATTTCGATCTTTTGTTTTCTCACACCGGCTCCTCATTGTGTAACGATTGCCGTCATTTTTTTTAATTACCGCGTTCTGTTATTTTAATTTTTTTTTTATATTTTATTTAAAAAAAAATTACATAATAGGAAAATCGGTCTTCTTCAGAACTACACGGATTTTCTCGAAACGCTGAGTCGCTCTGACTTCAACGACGAATTGCCATCCGGGACGGTTCGTTTGTGAAGGAGACTTCATTCATCGTTCCATCTCAATCATATCAGAAAAGTAGAGTCTGAAAAGAAAAGAAAAATATCAGAAGAGAAAATAGTGATGTCAAAAAAGAAATAAAAAATATCAGAAAAGAAGAAAAAGTTTTTCTTTATCATTCAGCGCCAGTTGATCGTTGTAATGGGACGAAACATCTCTGGCCTTCGCCAGCGAGTTAGACTCTTTATTACTTAAATTCAGCATTCGAAAGTTGCTGCACCATATGACTATTTTCAGTTCTTTATCTCTCATTTGTCTCGCTCTCTACCAGATCTTCTCTCTTTCTCTCTCTCACTCTCTCTCTCTTTCTCTCTCTCTCTCTCTTGGTCTCTGTCTCTGTCTCTCTCTCTGTCTCTGTCTCTCTCTCTACGAACTCGGTCATCCCTATCTTCTTCAGATGGAGCTGATCCAGCTCAGCCAGAGAATGCTTGAGGACAGCCGCCGCTTCATACGCACGCTTTCTTCCGATGGAACGGTGCGAAAAATTAAATTAAATTCTTTATACTTAAATGATTTATATCAAAGATCTGAAAGAGTAAAGTGTATAACATTGAAATTATATTCCATAAACACTGTGAGGCCATTATTCGCATAAGCTCTTGCAACAAATAAACTTCCAAGAACTTAAGTAACTATTAAATTGAATTAATTTTCGAAACAAAACTAAGGTTTTTTTTAAGGTAACTATGGAAACAAAGTTTATTGCTTTTATTTTTAAATGTCAATTTTCTAGGAAACTACCGATGCATCGGCTAGTCGCTCTGCTGATATGGACGAGGCAGTCCGCGCCGTAGAGGAACAGGTTCAGTTATCAGTCATCATTTGGCAGTCAATATTGTAGTTATTTAACCTACCTCCTCACAGTGTTGCCCCTTCTTTCTCGTTAACCTGAACTAATGTCGCAATCCAGTGCTCAAATAGTACCTGGATCTTGATATGGGCCGGGTGGTTACAAATTGCCAAATGGCCTGTCCGGGGGTTACAAAGTGAAAGATGCACGGTAAAGAGAGAATTCCGGGCCTTCGACCCGGGGGGTTACAACGCTGTCATGAATCAGATCTATTTCAGCACTGGCGCAATCTTTTAACTCTCTTTATTTTGTCAACCACTACTCTACCCTCTTCTCTCTTCCAGATGAACAGCGCGATGAATACAGTGTTGAACATTCGTGTCCGCCACGTCCCTCCGCCCGTTCGCAACGGCCTCGCAACGATGAGGATGAGGTCGCGAGGAGACGCCCCGCCGACCACGACGACTCGCCAAGGAAGCAGCTCCACCACGAGCAGTGCCAGTCGCCGAGAGAGAGAGGGCAGAGGTGAAGGTAAGCAAGGCCTCCCACTCCCCTCTCCCCCCCCCCCTCCCTTAGAGGGCGACATCTAGGACAGGAAATCTCCCTAACAAGGCATTTTAAGAATATATTGGTAGTAGACATGTAGACAAGGCGTGGAAGAATACTACTGTAGTTGAGTTTAAGTTGACCTATTTGTTAGCAAGTGAGCCCAGAAAGGGAGAGGTATAATTGGCAGGAATAATAATGGCAGTAAGCGCGATTTTAGTCGGACTGATATTTTTAAACCTGATTTGCAAAAGAAAGAATAAATATCGTTGTATCGGATGTGTTTGATTTTTTGAAGGAAAAATATCAATTTGCAAAATTCTGAATAAATAAGTATAATATGACCTAACCTAAACATTTATTTCATCATGATTTCAGCCGACATTGATCGTAGCACCTTCCGCCGTCTCATGGCAGCCGTATCGTGGAGGCCGGAGATATACTCCTTCTCGACCGATCATCAGCAGCACCCGAGACTCGACCGGTTCCGCGTGTCTGGACTTGGCAGAAGGGGAGGCAATGCTGCAACGGAGATGATAGGAGGCAATGCTCCATCGCGTAGCGCCAACAACAACAACTCGTCGTCTACCGACCGCCGCTCCGGCCCCACCGTCCTCAGCCTCTCTCCCTTTACACTGGCATGACGCTTTTCATTTCATTTCTTTAGTATTAATCTTTCTATATTTGTTTATAAATGTATTTCTTTATTATTATATTTGAAATAAGGGATTTTAAAGAATTATTTTTATATATTTATTTATAAATGAGTTTCTTTATTATTATATTTGAAATAAAGGATTTTAAATAATTATTTTCAGGGCTCTCGCCACAGTTCTGCGAACCGAGGTGAGCGAAAGCTTGGGTTGTTGCCTGCTTTTGCATTTGGCCGCGCCTTTTTTTGAAGAAAGATAAGATATATTAAAAAGATTAAGAAGAAATGTTAGCCTGTTATTGTGGTGGGAAATTGGTCTTGTTTTTATTTTGTATAAAATAATCATTTAATTGTATATATATATATGATAATGTCTTGTGTATTCTAAGACTCTTTTTTCCTTGAGCCCTCTCGACGATTCAAGATCTTCTACAGCGGCAGAGCAGAGAAGATGAGAGACGGGCCGCCGAGGATGCTGAGGATCTGCTTCGTAAGGAATTTTTTTTTTAAGTCATCAGATTGTTAAAAAAATAATAAGTAAAATGAAGTAATTTTCTGATTTCATTCAACCCCCTTTTCTACTTTGAAAGTTAACGTATTTTCGCTGAATAAGCTAGGAATGCTTGAAATTATTTCATTTGTCAGTAAGTTTAACGAGGAAAATAATAATTTAAGATATTTTTAAAGGAAGTAACATGAAGAATCTCTGAAACCTTTCTGAAGGTAATTAAAATATTTTAGCGACCGCGATTCGCTCAAAGGAATACGGGTTCTGTCCAATCTGCTGTTCAGATGAGGTCATTTTTTGTTGTTAACATTTTATTAAGAGAGCGTCTCTGTATGCCTCCAGTAGGGCGTGCCCCAGATCCAGACGTTGGATTTCGAATGTGAAAACATAGTCGGGCATGGCACTGGGCATCAGTAACAATATTAAATGGCAAAAAAGTTTTTTCAAAAAATATTTTTCCGTGAACAGGTAAAAGTATGGATAATTTCTGAATTGATGTATCTTTCTTCAAACTCAATATTTTTCAATTTTCTTTTTTTTAGCGGAATCAACGTTGGATTCTGAACAAACACAGCCCAGGTGTCTCAGTCAACTATTTCATTTTCACATCGAAAAATTACTTTTAATATTTGAATTTGACGGCAAAGTACCTTATACTCATTTGTGTGTGGGTGTTATATCTCAAAATGTAGAGCATTAAAAACTGTATAACATATATTCTTTTCGCTTCGCGTACACTACCCCTAAGGGGTGGAAAATAGGTTCAAATATGGGTGCCTCGGATATGTAGGATTCAAGGAATGCGTGAAAAGAAGTTAAATTCTTGTTGTAACATAAAATGAACCATTTCATTCGATTCAGCACGTGCTTCTTTTCAAAAAAGCTTTTCATTAAAGTTTCATAAAATTATCATCTTCCATGAAAAAAACCCATTTTTCGATTTTTCAGCCATTGTCCGAAAATGACCTAAAACTATTCGAATCGCTGTAGTTTCAATTATTTCAGCGAGAACAGAATGCGGATAGTACTATTCAGTACGCGACAAAATTCTATACAACATATATCCATTACATCTGGATATGACGTCCCTACGAATTACAGTATCGATTTTCCAAAGGCCGTCGCGCCCAAACTGACAGAACCGCATTTGGTAACTTTTCTTGAAATTTTAATGTTTCTTACTCATCCAATATATCATTCTGCTCCATTCAGCATACTGAATTCAGAACAGATGTTTATTTTGCAGATTTCCCGAGTTTGATTTCATCAATTCTGAATGTTGCACTTTTTTGGTTCCTTTTCGTATCTTTAAAATGTACGAAAAATGATGATGGCGACAACGGCGAAAATGACGCAAAGACTGGCAGATACTCCGTGGTCGTCGACTGAAAGAAAAAAATAAGAATAAGAAGAAAGAAAAAAAAATCGCTCAGGATCAAGATCTTGGAAGTGAAGCAATATCTAAGAACAGACTACAAAGTCCACATCAAGCGAAAATCAAGAATAGGGGACCACTGCATCCAGCACGGATTGAGCGATCCCCAGACTCCTGAGTATGCAAACCCTTGTGATGGAGCAGAGGATGAAGACGAACATATGCACAACCTTATTTGTGACCGATGTGAGCTATTGAAGGTTAGGAGAAAATTTTTTCCAAGACACAGAGTACAAACTTCAGATTACGTTGGGTGATATTCGCGAAACCATCGCGGCTCTGATTTCGGCTGCATCTCCAAGAACAGAACGCCGGAAAAAATTGGATCGGAAACTCGCAGACTGGCATAGAATAGAGGAAGCCATAGAAAATCTCAAAAAGCATCAGCTTCGCGCCATCGCAAGTGAACACGACCGTGATTCCCTAGTCTCAAACTTGGGGAACGGCGAAGCTCTGATTACGCTCGATTGGGCGATGAAACTGCTTCCCCTCTTCGCACGTGAGAAGACTACGGATTATTACGCCAAGCGTGGAATTTCTTGGCATATTAGTCACGTTCTTGCCAGAATTAATGGCGAACTGACTCAGCATACTTTCGTTCACATTATGGAAGGAGATCTTCAGGTACGTTTTTCATATTACTTCTTATGATAGTACAGTCAAGGTGCCTATCTTCAGGACACAACTGCCGTTACTTCAAATATCGCTCATGCCCTCCTTGAACTATCTCGTGTTGGAATTAAGAAAGTTCATCTTAGGTCCGATAATGCCGGTATGTGATAATATATTCTTCATGTACGTAATGATCGTATTATTAGAAATGCTATTATTTTATCACTTTTTCTTTGTCAGGATGTTACAAAAGTAGCGCTACGATCGCCAGTCTGCATGACGTCTCAGCAAGAACTAACGTGGAGATCGCTTCGTACTTCTTCAGTGAGGCTCAGGCAGGGAAGTCGGCTTGCGATCGCTTCGCTGCAGTTGTGAAACGTAAAGTTCACGATTACGTGGACTCTGGACATGACGTCAAAAATGCAGACGAATTTTTTCAAGCTGTTCTTCATGGCAGTAAGCAACTGTCGGGACTATCTGTTTACGTCAGAACCCTGACAAATGCCAAAGCTTCGACAACGAAAATCCCCGGGATTTCAACCCTCAATACGTTTGTGTTTGAAAACGAAGGAGTACGCGCCTACAGGCACTCTCGCATCGGCTCTGGAAAAGTTGTTCCATATTCCACAATGACTTCGAATGTCGTGTTTTCAAGCACCCGGAGGAGCGGAGGCAAACTCAGCCACATGGTCGATTTCTGGTCGACACCTGGAAAGCGCATGCGCTCAGAAGAAAGCACAACCTGTGACCCACCGCTTGATTCGACTAAAGGCGATTGTGCAGCCGAAGACTCCGACACATGCGCGCTTGAGACATATCTGTTTCGGTGTCCCGAAGAGGCATGCATGTCTGAATTTCTCAGCTCGCACCAACTTGCGAGACACCTTCTCATTGGCAAGCATAACTACATCCCGGAGCGCTTCACTTTACGTGACATTTCCTTACAGTATTATACCTGTGCACTGGAAGGTGTTCAGGAGAAGCGTTTCTACCCTGAGGTGCAGGCCGCAGTTGCATCACTGCAGGTTTGATAACTCAAAGTTTCGCTGATGGTGAGAAGAACACGGAAAACGCTGTTCTCAACACATTTATAATTATATATATATGTATATATTTATATATAATGTATATATATCCTTTGCTTTAGGAAACTACTGAAAGCGGAAAGAAAACTAAGGAAGGATGGGCACTTCGTGACCGCAAGAAAGGGGAGCGACTTCCCGAACGCTCCAAGGAATTTATCAAGAATATCTTCGAAGAAGGGTGGCGTACTAAAGTAAAAACTGACCCTCGCGCCGCAGAGCAACGTATGCGAAACGCAGTGGACAGCCAAGACAAGCTGTTATTCGCACCACATGAGCTTCTAAATTATCGCCAAATAGCTTCCATCTTCTCACGCCTCGCTCAGCAACAAAAGAAAGTTAGGAAGAATAATCGCTGGATGCAGAGAACAAAAATATCTCTTATAGAACCCACCAATTCCGACTGAATCTGAGGAAACAGATGCGGTGCTCCAGGACCTGTTCACGCAAGAAGGAGACGAAGAGGAAGAATTTGAAACTGACCCGCAGTTTGACATCACTGCTGATCACAGGGTAATTGCGCATGCCCAAACCGAATTAGCTGAAGATGTGGAGAACCCATCGGAAACAACCGAAGGAACACATTTTAAAGATGAATTACGATAACAAAGCTTCCGATCTGCAATAATCAAACTTTTTTAGTTCGCAATTTGTCTGCTTAAAATTGTATGGCTAAAAATAACTGATTGCTGTTACTGGATTTCTATTTCAATATTATATGCGTTCGAATTTCTAAAAAATGTATTGGAAAGTGTGGTTAGAACTACTTTTAAGAATAATGATAAATTCATTGAATATATGAGGACTTAACAATATATTCGGCACCACTTTGCAAGATCATATACCTATTTGGCACAGTGTCTGACAAACCGAACACAAAAGTACTGTAAGAGAATACTGTCTGACAATCCGAACACAAAAGTACTGTAATTTATACGTGATGTTTGTCATCATTCAATTGATTTCATTGTAATGAAAGCTATCTTATCTTGGTTATTGTACACGTTCAGAGTTTATTTAGTGTTCACAAAATGTGCGACTGCCCCCCTAACACGACATGTATGGAAGTCACGAGGTTTGAGTTCACCTGCGTGTGCGCGGATGGCTTTTCTGGAGTGATGTGCACACCTGGTAAGCAGAACAGTTTTTTTTACTAATTATACGCATTTGTTAGGCATTACATTCCACTTATTTTTTTCTTTCAGTCGACGACCACGGAGTATCTGCCAGTCTTTGCGTCATTTTCGCCGTTGTCGCCATCATCATTTTTCGTACATTTTAAAGATACGAAAAGGAACCAAAAAAGTGCAACATTCAGAATTGATGAAATCAAACTCGGGAAATCTGCAAAATAAACATCTGTTCTGAATTCAGTATGCTGAATGGAGCAGAATGATATATTGGATGAGTAAGAAACATTAAAATTTCAAGAAAAGTTACCAAATGCGGTTCTGTCAGTTTGGGCGCGACGGCCTTTGGAAAATCGATACTGTAATTCGTAGGGACGTCATATCCAGATGTAATGGATATATGTTGTATAGAATTTTGTCGCGTACTGAATAGTACTATCCGCATTCTGTTCTCGCTGAAATAATTGAAACTACAGCGATTCGAATAGTTTTAGGTCATTTTCGGACAATGGCTGAAAAATCGAAAAATGGGTTTTTTTCATGGAAGATGATAATTTTATGAAACTTTAATGTAAAGCTTTTTTGAAAAGAAGCACGTGCTGAATCGAATGAAATGGTTCATTTTATGTTACAACAAGAATTTAACTTCTTTTCACGCATTCCTTGAATCCTAAATATCCGAGGCACCAATATTTGAACCTATTTTCCACCCCTTAGGGGTAGTGTACGCGAAGCGAAAAGAATATATGTTATACAGTTTTTAATGCTCTACATTTTGAGATATAACACCCACACACAAATGAGTATAAGGTACTTTGCCGTCAAATTCAAATATTAAAAGTAATTTTTCGATGTGAAAATGAAATAGTTGACTGAGACACCTGGGCTGTGTTTGTTCAGAATCCAACGTTGATTCCGCTAAAAACAAGAAAATTGAAAAATATTGATGTTAAAGAAAGTTATGGGGACTTAAACTTTTTCCATACATTTGCATGCCCAGGCCACAAAAAAATTTTTTTAACAAAATTGACCTTCTAATTTTGTTCATAGTGCACATAAGTACCCCTGATTAAATTTTGGATAGCCAAATCAAAAATTTTTACCCCGGGGCAGGCCCCCATGGAGGGCTGCTTGATCCTTACAGAGAGGCTCTCTTAAAAATATGCTGTTTACGAGTGGTTATCCAGAACATACACTTCGCTGACAATGAGTCATGTAAGTAATTTTTATATGCCTGAACTTTAGTAATGGTTCTTTGAATATGCACATTGGTTTTCATATGGAATTGAATTGGATGCATTCAGGTCGTGAACCCTGTAGGATGCAACCGTTGCCTTCAACTTGTTGGCTGCCGCAAGTGAGCATCATTTCTTTTCACCTCGCTGTTCTCTTCATCTCTCTCTATCCCTCTCTCTCTCTCTATCTATGAATTCACATGATTTTTCCTTCTTAATGCTAAATGAAATTCTCAATTCTTTTTCTATAGATTTACACTAAACAACTCTAAATTTAAATAAGGCCTACAATGAAGAGATGGACTTGATAAAATATTTACAAAAATAAATGAGCATAGAAAATGATGAATTTTAAGATGCGCGAATCGTTGGTTCCGAACGGGAAGACGACCGATCATCGATCTTCTCTATCTCTCTGCTGATGATGCTGAGCCAGAGTGGGAGGGATCATGTCCACTGTGCAGGTCAGTCAGAGAAAGAGAAGGAAAGAGAGAGAGAGCGAGATTGAGAGAGAGAGAGAGAGAGAGAGAGAGATTGAGAAGAAAAGAGAATGAGAGAGAATAATAGCTTTTCCACTTTATTTTTGATATTGTTAGTTGTGTTTTCTTGAGGTCATTTCTTTGAATAATATCGTTAATTTGCTTAACTTGAGTATTACTCTAATCTGATAAAAATGGCCATTTGTTTTCTTCCAGACAACAATGGGTGAACATTGCGGGAGTGACTCCGATGGCCGAGCTTATGGCTATGAAGAAGGAGCCGAAAGAGGAGCAAGAACTGACTGCTGCCGCTGCTACGGAATGAGAGTACGGTTGAGACACCGGAAATGATCTTGAATCATGAACCGATTCACACACTTTCCTTGTGCTAATGTTCTTTCTTCTGTAATTGTCCTTTCTGCTCCTTTTTCTCCCTCTTTCTGTTCTGATCAATCGGTGATGTGGTATTTCATTGTATTTTAGCGCTGTTTTGTATTAGAAGTAATTATTCTTTGCGATAGAGCTATTTTGTTGGCCTGTCATTATAGCAAGGGCCCCACATGCACCTCTCCAGCTTACGGTACTCAAACGACGCTTCCTCATGGTCTTGTTCCCTTTCGTTGTCCCCTCTCCGGTCGGGTTCTCTCTCTCTCTCTCACCCATCAGATACCACCCTCATTCTATATCGATCGAATTATTTTTTGAAGAACTCTGTGAATGGGCTTCATGTGCTTCCTCGCGTGTAATATCTCATCATTGGTATTTTCTGAATTTTTTTTTACAACACCAGTATGTACTAGTTGAATCGCTATAAGTCGCTTTTATTCGACCAAGTACATATGGTGGCTTTAAGATTCATGAGAATGTCCTCCCCATATTTATGCTATGGAAATGGTGGATTTCTAAATGGTTCATGAGCTCAGGCTTATTAATTATATGTGGTAAAATTAGCAGGAAGTAATGAGTAGTGAAACAGTATTCGATTGGTACAATTATTAGTTCTAATCAGTGGAAGAAGTCCCATTACAGCTCCTATGAGTGTTTGCCAGTTCCTCCCTTCCCCGTGGTCGAAGCTCTCGAGAACTTTCCTGGTCCTCGTGATCTACCATCTGTATTCATGTATAATCATTATAATTCTAATGACCCGTCTATATTTATAGGTCGAAACCTCGTGGCTTTCGTTCGGTTCTTCCTTTTATTTGTGTTCGTGTTCTTTTAATGACATAATCGGGCGCTGTTGCAATAGAAGAGAGAAAGAAAGATCTATCAGCTTCCTCTTATCCAGGTGTGCAAAAAAAGTAGTTGTTTAAATCTGTCAAAGAGCCCGTACATAGAGATCATTTACTTGATTTGATGATTGCGCTAACTTATTTGCAACTTGATCCTAAATAAATGTGCTCAACGCCCGAGTTTTGGCAGCTTCATTGAACATGTGCGGGGATGAAATGATGTAGATCGAGGTGTCAATGAGAGAACTTTTGTATGTAATGCGAGAGTTACTTGGGAGAGGGAGGATAGGGTATCGCCAAGAAGGGCCGAAGATCCCAGATCACAGAGTGTTTGTCATTTTAGGATGAAGCGAGCTTACTTGGCGGTTGCCTTTACTACCAATCTGAAGTTTACACAACGCTAATTCAATGCTGATTAAAGCTCCAGCTTATCGCAAAAATAAACGGCAGTTTATCGCAATCACCCCTGACCATGAGCAGCGCCAGGAAAACTCTTGGAGAAAAGGGATTGTTATAATCTGATTGTGAATTTCGTAGCTAAAAGTTTTACAGTTGACCAAATACGTTTTCATCTCTACCTTCTCTCTCTCTCTCTCTCTCTCTCCTTTTTTCTCTCTCTCCCGCTTTCTCCTTTTCTCTCTCCCTCACGCTATCTCTTTCTCGTTCTCTCTCTCCTATACCTTAGAGCGAGAGAGAGAAAGAGAGAGACACACACTGCCTTGAGAGCCAGAAACATTTCCGAGCTTCTCATTCTCCTTGGGGCAGGTCCGCCCTCGTCGAGGAAAATTATCAAGATCTTCTTAGCCATTTCCAAGGTAAAGAGAATCATGAATCCATAGGATTCCTGCTGTCATTTTTAATCATGCATTGTTTGGTTAATTGCCTTCATCCACCGGGCCCAGTCCCTGATTGTGGAATAGACTTTGATTGTGGAGCTGTTAAGAATCGCTCTGGCCGAGGAGTCAATATATCAGAAAGGATATTGAACTTTATTAAAGTAAAAGAGCTATAGGAAAACTTATAACCAGTTAACCAAAAAGACTGAATAAAGAATTGCACCGAGTATATGCATATCTCATGATCAGAGAAGACGCCCGTTTGTCTTGAAGATTGGTTGACTAGGAAGGAGCTGAAGAAAGCAGCAGCAGCTCTGGATGCAGCAGAAGAAGTTGATCTACCAGTCGAGCGTGGACTTTGGCTGTGTGGAGAGACTTCCATCGGGCAGGACGCGAGGCGAAGAAGGCGAGTAGAATTGAGCGAACCATCTGTATAGAATCAAATGGCATGCATTGAGCTTAGGAAAAAAAATTGTTTTCATAAAAAAATAAGAATAAGAATCTTTGAAAAAAAAGTGGAATGAAATTGGCGGGAACGGTCAATTTTTTTTATTCAAAAATAATAATAAAATAAAAATACCTCCTATGCTTGGCGATTGGGCCGTCGTCGCGGACGAGCATCGGCGACTTGACGTATCGCTTGTTCGACCACACGAAGATGTCGCGTTCGAACTGTAATATTTTTTTTCTGTTCCTTTTTTCCTAATTTATTAAATAGTTCCAATGATAATTGATTATCTGGCACAAGTTTTTAGTTTGTAATTAAAAGAAATTAAAATCAAAACATGCTCGCCTGTGCCGCTTCGTTGAGCAGGAAGAAGCGAGAGAACCATCGAGGAAGCTCGGAATACATCACGAAGCTGCGAAGAGAGAAAGAGAGAGC
This sequence comes from Allodiplogaster sudhausi, assembly GCA_945643635.1. Taxonomy (NCBI): domain Eukaryota; kingdom Metazoa; phylum Nematoda; class Chromadorea; order Rhabditida; family Diplogasteridae; genus Allodiplogaster; species Allodiplogaster sudhausi. Next base: position 992,964 of record CALZFC010000104.1, read on the forward strand.
GTTAGATAGACAGAGCAAGAGAGAAAGAATAGGCGATAAAGTGAAGAGGTGGAAAGAAAGAGAATAAGGAAACAGAGACAGAGTGAGAGAGAGAGAGATGAGACTGATAGAGAGAGTGAGTGAACGAAGAGAGAGAGAGAGAGAGAGAGAGAGAGAGAGAGAGAGTCCTACCGCGCCCTCTGGAAGAGCGGCTCCTCAGGCGTGACGTGATGCAGAACGACACCACGGCCCCAGAAGCCGAAGGAGAAGTGCATATGAACAATGCCTGGGCCGACCTTACAATAGAAGTCGAGGGAGAGAGGAAGAAGTCGTTCTCTGTCTCTCTCCCTACCTCTTTCAGTCTCTCTATCATCGTCTTGCACTCTCCCCGTCTCTCTCTCTCTCTCTCTGTCTCTACAATAGGAAATGAACCAACCTGTACGGCATCTAGTTTGCTAGCCGTCAGTGGTATGTCGCGGCAGCAAAGTCGAAGTACCTCAAATATCAGAACTTTTAATTTTGTCTTCTTTATCATGAGTTCTCAAGCTCTCTCTCTCTCTCTCTCTCTCTCTTTCTCTCTCTTTCGCTCTCTCTCTCTCTCGATCTTTCTTTTTTCTCTCTCTCTCTTTCTCTCTCTCGATCTTTCTTTTTCTTTCTCTCTCGATCTTTCTTTTTTTTCTTCTCTCTCTCTCTCTCTCTCTTTCTCTCTCTCGATCTTTCTCTCTCTCTCTCTCTCTCTCTATCTCTCTTCCCTTCCCACCTGCTCCAAGTGCATGGTGCTGAGATGCTTCTCATCCGGCTCGCTCGACGGCGTCCACGAGCCGTCCCAAAAATGCGAGAGCATCGGCTTCGAGTTGTTCAGATCGATGCCGATTACGTCATTTCCTAAGCGGTGATAATTGTTTCAAATATTTAAAAAAATTATTTTAAAAATATAATCATTATAAAGTCATGAGTAATTTGAAAAAAAAAAAGATTTTTTTAAGTTAAAATTTAATTATTGCCGAAAAAAAAAGTCTTCTTGATGAGACCTAGCGGCGAGCCCGTGAGATGGAGATAGCCGAGATGCGCGAGGTCAGCGCCGTTCTCTGGAATCTCCTGCACGTGACACATCACCTCGTGCTCCGTGCGGCCTTTGTAGCTCAAGCAATCCATATTCAATCAATAAGTCATTTAATCACTCGATATTCAATCAATTTTTAATCCTATCAATACGTTATAATACAGTCACAACTGTGAGAAACTCTAGGTCTAGTAAACATAAAGATGCATTACAAATCTGCTTTCGATATTTGAATATAGAATAGAAAAAGAAGAAGAAGAACTCACGTCCATTCGCCCGAGGCGATCTCGTCAATTTCCGGAATCTCCCACGCTGGCGGATTTCCATCGCTGTCGTACCTGAACATGAGAGCATATATGCATTATAATGGCTAACATTATGTATGGAATATTTTTTTTTTTAACATAAATATTCTGAATTCGACTTCTTTCACAAGCCTCACCACACGTAAACATGACGATTTCGCTCGACGATCGGCCAGACGGAGACCTAAGTGAACGAAGAAATGACAAGTTTAAAGGAGCTAAGAACTTGAATTTATCACTTTTTGCCAGGAACAAGAACGAGAGAACATGAGGATATTATAAGCGACGAAGGGACTAATAGGAAAATTCAGATAGATTACGGTTGAGCAAATCTTGTATTCATGACCATATTAAAGAAAATCTTTTCAACCTGTGCATTAAAAAATACGCAAAAAAGGATGTTTTGAAAAAATAATAATGTACATAATTAGGAGCTAATACTGATGCTCTCTCTCTCTCTATCTCTCTCTATCTATCTCTCTTTCTCTCTCTTTCTCTCTCTTTCTCTCTCTCTCTCTCACTCTCTGACCTTGGCCTGCTCGGGAATGCTGGCCGTGCTGTAGGGGATGCGCGTGCAGCGACCACTCTCACCAGAGAAGACCCAGCCATGGAAAGGGCAGCGGACACAGTTGTCATCGACTACCTGGAGATGAAGATGAGAGTGGATGAGAGAGAGATAGAAGAGAGAGAGAGAGAGAGAGAGAGAGAGAGAGAAGAGAGAGAGAGAGAGAAAGAGAGAGAGGAAGAGGTAGGAGAGAGACGAAAGAGAATAGAGATACATACGTACCTTTCCTCCGATGTTGAAATTGGCCCCAAGATGCGGGCAGTACGAGTCGATGAGATGGACTGAGCCGTTTTCTGCACGAAACAGCGTCAATTGCTGGCCTCAACAGACAAGGGAAGAGTGCTCTTCAATAAATTAAGCATCAATATTCTGGCACTTTCCTTTAAAAGAGCCAAAACTAAGTTATGAATTCGCGCCTTTTGCCTGACACAAGGTCGGGCGAGCAAGCTGTTTAGAGAGACACGACTGCAATGCTCAGGAAAATCCAAATTGATTGCTGTTACGTTTCGTGCTCATTTAGATTCTCAAATAACGACTATGGTTCTTTTTGTTCTGCTGCGAGATAAAAACTGGATAAAGACCATGTTCATGTGGCATGGAAAAGATGCTAGCACTGGTATAAGAAAAAATGTATTTAAAAAATAAAAGAGGAATTAATTTTTGTCTGATCATTTATGAGAACAAAATTGAAGCAATTAGGAAAAAATAAGTCCTTACCGAAAACGACGACCGGTTTGATCTGCTTCGGCCGTAGCTCGGGCGACTCGGCGATCGCGAACCAGCCATTCGGGTAGATGGGCGGGAGGTCGCCGCGCAACCGCAGCCGTTTCGCGCGCTCCAGCTGCGCGTCGCGGTTGCGGCCGGACAGCTGGAGAGAGAGAGAGAGAGAGAGAGAGAGAGACAGCGTGGAATGGGAGAGATAAAAAGAGAGAGAGAGAGAGAGAGAGAGGAGAGGGAAAGAGAGAAACTGAGATAAAGAGAGAGAGAGAGAGAGAGAGAGAGAGAGAGAGAGCGAGAGTGAGTGAGGGAGAGAAGGAGAGAGAAAGATAGCGAGAAAGGGAGAGAAAAGGGTACACGGTAGCGGGTTACGATATGTGACTCAGGAAACGGTCATCCAAATATGTCTAGAAAATACTATCTCTTTTTTTAAATTTGCTATTTAGCTACAATAAATTTATCTAAACTTAAAGTTTTTGTGATATATGTAGGAACTATACATTTATTTATTTTTCAATTACACATCAATTCGTTTATATAGTAAAAAAAATTTCTTCGCCAACCTGTGGTTCTCCAAAATAGAAGCCAACATCGCCGAGGCGACGAACGCGGTTGAGCGGTCGACTGAGATAGCAGAAGAGGAGGACGAGAAGAGCGACTAGCACGGCGAGAAAGACGGCGGAGGTCGCGCTCGACAGCAGCAGCAACAGCCACATCTTACAACTTTTCTTTAATAATAGTTATTATTTAATTATATTTTAGAACAAATATATTTGCATACTTGCTCAATTTTTCATGCACACATTTTAAGTGACACAATTCTGCAAATCCCAAGAGAGCAAAAGACAGAAGGAAGAGTCAAAACGAAGAGATGGCACGATAAGATCAGAACGAAGCTGAAGGCGGCATTTTTCATATGCTAATAAATTTCCTTTGTGAAGTTGTCGAGAATAATGAAAGTTACCAAGATGTAAAGAAGAGTGGAGCGAATAAACTCCTTATTGTTAGTACTCTCAAATGACTCGATTCATTCGCTAAAGTCTTGGAAATCGCTGCCTTATCAATCGTCAGTGACATATTGAAGCATACATTCTAATAGATAACTTCACTCATAATCGAATAAAAGAAATGAAGATAATTTGGAGGAAAAATAGTTCATTACTTATCCAATAACACGATTGACATTGAGAGTAATGTCAACTGCATTTGTGACCGTTGCCAGGAGACAGAGCATTGCAAGCGGAACACACAGAGGATGTCCAAATACAATCTTTCTCATTTGCCTTTGCAGATATTTAGCATTTAAGAAAGGATAATACTGACAAAAGTGGGGGAGCGGTATCAGGACTCATGTGATAGACAAAGGGGCTAATACCATAACTACTGTAAAAGATAATACAAAATTGAAGTTTAAAAAACATAGTATGCGCTCATTGTAAGAAGTGAGAATTGGGTATGAACATATTCCTTGGAACCGACAAATCGGCAAAACTGCAGCTGAACTTTGGCGTGTGCCACTGATGATAAACGGTTGAAGAGTAGAGCGAGGGAGCGAGAGAGAGAGAAGGAGAGAAAGAGAGGCGGTGAGAGAAGAAGAGAAAGAGAGAGAGAGGTAGGGAAAGAGATAGACATAGAGAAAGCAAGAGGTAGAGAAGTACAATCTTATTGCGGGTGGAGATGGGGCCACCTTCCGCGATAAGAGACTGACTATTCGTGCAAAGCCTGAAAAGACGGGCGGTTGTCGGCCTCAGAAAAAAAGTCCGATATGTGCTACCAGCCTATTCGTCCTTTTTCAGCACTACAATTAAAGGAGGCCAGGAAGATGGCAAGGAATTATTGCATTCCTCTTATTCTCTTGTGAAAAATGAGCTAGTATCACGGGATTTCTATAAGAATAAGATAGATAAAATGGGTCAGAGAGAGAGCGCACAGGCAGCGAGAGCGACTGCGTCTAGAGATTGTAACCCCAAATTGAGTCACCAAACGTTTGCTGATAAGATTCGAAAATTACGAGTGCGTGCCTCGGAAACAAGAAATTTCTCACTTTTCCGAGAACGAACAAGTCTTGAAATCGATGCTTAAAGGAGGACGATTACTAAAAAAAATAAATTCACATTGAAATTGCCCCGTTCATCTTGGTAGTAGGCACTCTCATTCTGCTGTCATCGCATAAACCACCAGACAATGAGTGAACAATTCGGTGATCGTCCACGTTTAACAATCATTCATGATAATTGGAAGCATGAAAAGTCTAGAAAACGACCCTCCAATTGTTCTCGAAACCCTTTCATCCTTTTCATGGCCTTCGGAGCGTGTTTTCGCTTATAATTCGATTGCGCAATTTCCATTAAAAGCGAGTTTTCTTCTCTTTCTTCTTTATGCCACGGCTTTGTTTCCCATGGAAGGTGAAAGGAGACTGCATGTGGAGAGTTGATTTGGAGAGGGAAGCGAGAGTGAATCAGAGGTACGGGAACCCGAGCCCGTAGTTCGGGTACTGGCCGACGTAGGCTGAATAGCCTGCAATTAATACTTTATTAATAAAAAAAACACTTTAAAAAATCATGAGAAAATTTTGTATTGTTTACTACTAAAAATAGACCGTAAGGGGAAGCGTAGCCGTAGGCGCCATACATCTGAAATTGAAAGCTAATTAAATTATATCTAATTTAATAAATTAATTATTTTGAATGTTTTCCAAAAAAAAACAATCTCTGATCTAACTGACATTCGCAGAGTAGTACGGGCTGCCGACGGCTCCAGGGCTAAAAATAGCACTTAATTTTAATACAAGCTCCATCTACTTAAGTTAAGTATAATATATATATATATATATATATATATATATATATATACTTATTATTAATATTATTAAATACACTTATATTATTATATAGAACTGTAATTGAATCGCTGTAATATAAGAAGATGATTCACCAGTAGTAGCTCGGGGCGAGTGGGTAGACCATCCTTCGAGAGGGAGGAGAGGTGAAGTGGAATTTCTGGTTGTATTTCAAAGCCTCATCAATTCTCGCATTTACAAGTGCAGTACTTTATGCGTTCATTATTCAAAGGTTATCAATAGTTCATTGGCTGAATAGAATGCCGTTTCGGAGAGAATCTATTTGTGTTCATCTAAATAATTCATGGAAAAGAGGAAGATAATCAGTCACTCTTTTAATGCGTGCCAATCGTGAGCGGTTGCCTCCGCCTTTTCGCCATTCACTTTATCTCTCTCTGCCCTCTCCGTAAAAAAATCTGTGGAAATTTAATTTACTTTCTTTTAATCCACCAGGTCGACCTAGAGAAGAATAGAGGGAACCACCAGGATTCACTTACGCCAGCTATCCCAGAATTGCGGTTGTCGGTAGAACTTAATGTTGTACCAGCCCTAAAACAGAGATAGATGGCCAGTCAGAACAGGAAGAAGTGGGTCTCTTATCTTGTGACCATGGAAATATCGAAGTAAATGGAAACGTTGCCCGACTTTGTCCCTGACTGTGGAAATGGCGCGTGTGGGACAGTCGTCGGCGCACTGCAATCTTTGCAAGAAGAGATAGAGAGGAGATGGGAAAGGCAGAGAAGCCAAACAATCGCAAGTCGAGAACCAGGGCACCCATAGTTGGTTGACGCAAAGAAGAACCTCGGACACTACATCGCGTGCTCATTTTAATTCTAGTTTAGACGAGGGTTGCGCCAGTCCGACAATCGAATGGTTCACAACATTGTGGACTCACAATGCCAAATGTTGCAAGACCAATTTGGTGAACAATTGGCGCAAACCACTTGAATTCCGATGGTGTGGAAATGGCGCCCTCGTGGCTAATCCTAAAATGTTCTCATTTGTAATGTCAATTTAACAATATTGAGTATGAGTTCTCGTCAACAAATAGTCTGTTTTTATCATCGGTGTTTATTTTTTCCGAAAGTTGGTCCTGGTCCCAGTTCCCTTGGCCGAGCCTCTGGCGCCCCCCGGCCTCCTTGCAGACAACATAAGTGAGTGTGGCGTATTCCAGAGCGATGCGCACTACTCCGCCCTTCTCCTGCCACTTTGCGTTCCCGTACGGACGGATAACCTTATTGTACTCTGATGAGAAGAGTGCACTCAGAAGACGTTTATTCGCTTTATTTAAAACGGCTGCTACAATTTCACAAAGTTACAGTTTAAAGCAAAAATAAGCTTGTCAATTCTCATTCGATTGACCACTCACAATCCTTAACTTCAGCTTGTATCAGAGTAATAATGGCGGAGAGAAGAAGTGTGATAGACTTGTATGAGCAGGACATCTTACCACAAATTGAAGGCTGCCACTGAAACACTTGAAGTCTGCTGCCAGAGCTACATGAAGTATGCATACTTTCTTGGTACATACATAGTACTTACATAATATCTACATATACATATGTATTTAGTATGTCTAGTTTTGTACGTGCTGACGTGAAAAACGGGCATGTCAACGAAGCCAACTCGGAGGCGGTGTCTGTCTCCTTGAATTTCATTTTGGAATTACATTGGTGGCAAATATTTCCTGGGGGCAACGCACGTGGGAGCCTTCTCTCTGTGCAAACATTCTTGGATGCTTACTCATTGCAGCTGCGCATGATAAGCATTTATGACGAAGAGTTATAAAAATAGAATCAAATTAAAAATCATTTCACTCACCATCAGTCGTATAACAAAGAGCGGGATAATAAACAATATAAATTGTCGTTGATACCAGATGATGTCTACTTTTTCTATCTCTGATTTTTTTCTTATCTGATTTTTTTCTCTTTCTCTCTTTCTTTATTATTTGTGATCATTTGTACCCACACTGCTTAAATATTTGATTTCTACCAGTCAATGCGATAAAGAAACACAAATTGAGTGCATTGTCGTTGATATCAGAATCTGTCCAAATGGTCTATGCTTTTTATATAACTTTGTCTTCGCAAATGTATGTGTGAACACATGTATGCACAAACATATTTAACGATATACCACAGATACAATCAAGTAAATAATCGATCGTTTAACTGATAAATTAATAATTAATCACGATCGTATGTCCGTAGCTCCCGATTTGCCGCGTAGGACATGAGCCAGGCCATGTTTGCACAGTGCAGAATGGAGAAGAGAATGAAGCAGACATTGCGAGGAGTCAGCCAACGAGCGAGGAAGAGCAGAAGAAAGTGAGAGGAGAGCACGGGCATTCGCTCCTTCATTCGCTCGGGAAGGACTCTTAATTTTGTTTAATATAACTCAATATCGAGAATTATATAGATCTAGAAATGACGCACTGATTCAACCAGACTGTAGCGAGGGCAGCAAGTTTAGAGGCCAAGTCCACATTCTTCTTTACACTGAATGCCTTCTTATATTATTTTCATATATAATTTTTTAACAGAGTAAAAAATGAGTTGGCAAAATTCACATAGCTGACCTAAGCTTTCTGGAGTCAGCAGGCTTCTTCCTTCCACCAATCACAGAGACAATGATTACTGCTACAGTAATCAGGAGAATCTCGACCAGGATATACATGCCTGCAGTGCTTATCAGTTATCTTCTAGTAACATGTTCAAGAAATGCCTTTAACAACCAAATAATAGATTACATCGTTATCTTACCGAGAACAGGTAGGACGTCCGTTTTCGGGAGCATCCCCGCAAGGATACTGACGATTACTGCCATGGACATCATGGTGGTCAGTCCAAGGTTAACCTCAATTGGAACAGCTGACAATGAGAAATAAATAATATATTCTCGACAACTGCCTGCCCTCCAGACAAGAAAAGGCCGAGGAGAATGAGAAGACCGAGAAGGAAAGAGGGAACGATTACGAGGCCGACCTACATATGAGAATGCAAGGATGTCGTCAGATTCTTGCATTTGTTAATTTTTCTGCTAACCCAAAATTGTGGCTGACGGGTCATCGTTATTTCAATATAGCCCTTAAATTTACTTGATTTTATCATATTTAAATGAACATTGTACATACATACCCTGCCATGCAAATTCAGCGAAGTATAAAATATAACAACTAGAATAATCAGAACGATGCGAAAAGGGAACCACGGCTGAAGTGTTGAAAGTCGTTTCCGGCCCTTCATATGTCACGGTAATTAGACGCATCTTCCATTCAGAAGTATTCTAAGCTGCTTCTTTGAGAATTGAACAATGTCAAGTTTTTTTTTAATGAAAAAAAAACCAAAATTAAAGATCAGAGGTATGGTGAGAAATTATTGTGAGAAATTTTGAAAATGCCGACTTACTGTGATATATGGTCTTTAGTGAAGGGCGAGCTCGAGTTTCAGAACACTCTCCTCGTAATTGGAGAGAATGAAGCAGTAGCTGCAGGACTGCATATCAAATGGAAAGTCGTCTACCTGAAAAATATGTTGTTTTTAACTTAAATGTTGATTTTAAATATTGACCTGAAATGCGCAGGTGAAAGCAACGTCGAAGATAAAGAACATTGTGACATTGCCCGACTCCTTCACCTGAAAAAATATATTATGAATGGGGTGAAAGTGAAATCGTTTGGAGCATGAAGGAGCACAAATGAGGAAATAAAGTCAGAAAAAACAACGTACATTGGCTGAGAGCGAAAACGGTGCCTGAGGAACAGTGGGCGGCTTGCTGAAATTACATACCTTGCTGTGAAAAGAAAGGCAAGCGAAATGATCAATTCGGATGACAGAGTTTGCGGGTGCGACTGAATTGTAGAGAGGCCGCGAATCCAACCTATCGCACGTGGAAAACTCCGGTATCCAGAGTTGGTTGACATTGAGGATGACCTCGGAGGCACCGCCGTGCTCGGTAGAATTCCAGCTCAGACGGGGGTCGAGCCATTCCTAGAATGGATCGCTGTGTACATTGTTTAAAAATAACCATAAAAAAAGTTTTATGTAGATATATCTATATATATATAATCACAAACCACACGGATTCCTAGAGTGTTGTAGTGCTGTCCCCGCGGCTCGTCCTATGAAATTTTTCTGGAATCTTTAGGATATGTTTGTCTGCGTGGCAAAGTAAATCGCGTGGATGTTTGCAAGAATTTCACAATTTGATAGGTACTTACATACATATGTACATATAGTCAACATTTTACTAAAAGTGTTGTTGAATAACAGCTATTCTAGATAGAAGGATATAAATATTCCAAAAAAGAAGTTCTTGACTGTACCACAAAGGTAAGTGTGGCGTACTCCAGAGTGATGCGTACCACTCCGCCCTTCTTCTGCCACGCCGCATGCCCGTACGGGCTGATCCCCTTGCTGTACTGCGAGAACAGTGAAGCCACCAACCTGCTGTTCTCGTCGTTTATTCTTCCTTAAAATCATTCATATGAAGATTTGTCTGACTAAAACTTTAGAAAAACTATCATTACATATTCTAGTTTTTAAATCATTTACTCTTTTCCTCCTCGGCCGAGTTGTCAGGTTGCGCAGATGAAAGCAGAGAGCAGAAGAGTGCACAACTTGATGTTGTGCATTCCGTGAAATGGCACCTTGACTTAAAGTTGGAAGAAGTAGAAATATATCGTACCGAAAAGTAAGAGTAATATTAAAGGAAGGCAACGCGTGCACAACGCAGATGCTTGACATCATGTCCTTGGAGTAGAAAAAATAGAAGAGGTCTCTAAAGGAACTCGGAGGCGGTGACCTTCTACTTGAATTTCATTTGGGCCAAGAACCTCTATGGCCATTGCGTTTTCTCCTACATAGCAGAGCGAATCCTCTCTCATCCCAACGCAGCCTCGCTCTTCTGCAATCTTGCAGAACAGATCCTCCTCCCAGGTGCTTCCGCGACTCACAGGGCTTGATGAGGTCATACAGCCTTACCTAGCATAGTAAGTGTATCGGGTATCTGATATGTATACACAGCCCCCCCCCAATTCTCCTCCTATGGCTGCCCCGTCTTCGCTCTGCCCATGCACTATCTCCTCAAGTGTATACTTAAATCAGTCCTCTCCCACTGATTCCGTCTTTGCTGGCAAGACGCAGCCAGGGCTTGGCAGCCCCCTGGAGCGGAGTGTTGACGGCGATGGTCATCCCGTCCTCCCCCCTTCATCCCAATCTCTATTAATCACGATTTACAACAGTTCTCAGTTCAATTCTCTCTCTCACTCCATGATTTTGCAAGGTTTTTCTTCTCATGCTTTCGCAGTTTTTTATATCAAGTGTGGTCATATCATATATTTAATGGTGTAATAAGTTATTATTATTTTGCAAAGCTCATTTAATCAGTTATTGTGGTGTTCCGAAAAGCCCATCTGCAACAGACGAATTGTGAATCCACTTAGCAATGGTCTAATAATCACATGCATGTCATTATTAGAAAGTTAACCAATAACGAATATCTTCCTACAAAACTGAAAAAATAAATGCATTTGTACATATATGTAAATACATACATACATGCTTTCCTTCCATTTATTGGCACATGATATCTTAAATTTATGCTAGAAGGTCATCCAGGCGAAGCAAGAATATCGCAAGCGACCAATCAATCTCATTCGGATTATCAATTCAACTGAACTAAATTTACCTCCAATTTGCTTAACTAAAAAGAGACAAGAAGTAGACACTTTATTGGATGAATGTTCAATACATACAAGTAGCCATTCTTCAAGTAAAATGCCAACAAAATCTCTTCACGGCATTTTAAATCGTATTCTTTTCAAATAAAAAAATAAAATAAAAATCTGGCATCGATTGCTTATCGATGATCTGAGTACGACATTAGCCAGGCCATGTTTGCAATGTGAAGAGCAGAGAAGATGAAAAAGCACACGTGTATCGCTGAAATATACAAAGATGATTCACCAGTAGTTGCTCGGGACGAGAGGTATGTATGTAGACCATCCTTCGAGTGAGGAGAGGTGAAGTGAATTTTCTACTTGTTTTTTCGAAGCTCTCACAAAATTTTAATATTAGATTGCAGAAGAAATTGACAAATCCGTCATTCATCGCTGTGATGAGAAAAAAAGATAGTACATAAAGAACATTTAAAATCAGCAATTTTATTAATTAATTGTTTAATCATCCCAGGTCATGATGAGTGTGCCCACTTTGACGGGCAAGTGAAATTATTCTAAGTCCAGAACTTCCCGTTGAAATTTCTCTTCTATGAATTTGTCTAAGTCCAGAGAATGCTCTTGAATTTTTCTAAGTCCAGGAGCCCCGTTGAAATCGCAACTCGGAATTTTTCTAAGTCCAGAAGCCCCGTTGAAATGTCCAAGCGAAATTTTTCATACTTCAGTGTTCCGGGAGGGAATCGAACCGGGGACCTTTCGTACTAGTCAAACGTGCTATCCGTTAGGCCAGGCGGCCGAGACGTCAGCATATCTTCACAGATATTGAAGTACACAGAGAGAGAGAGACACGAAACACTTCCTGGAATTACTTTGATTGAATAATATCAGAAGTACCGACAAACGTACGGATTGTGAACACTGTCAAATTCTGCCCCATTTCCTTCCCCTTCTAAGGCTGCCGAGAGAGCGTTATTTGTCACTCTTTTTCCCTCGCTGTATTTTCTTCATTAATAATCATCTTTTTTTGTGCGTTCATCATCAGGTACAGTCCCGCTCAACATTATTGGGTCCGATATTAATAATATTAATAATATTAATAATATTAATAATATTAATATAAATAATATGAACTGGAATTGCGCGCTGAAAGCGCAATTTCGTGCGTTTTCGTCTTTATGACAAACTAATTCGACCACGGAGAATTCGACCGTGAAGACAGTTTTTAGAAATATGCCTTGATGGCAAAAATAATATAATATGCGCACTTTACTTCATTTAACACAAGTCTTGGCCGTGTTTTGGGTGAGAAATGAGCTGGCTGGCTTTAACAGCGTGGACTACAAACTACAAATAGAGTGAATTTTCGGAACGAATCTTCTTTTGTTTCAGATTATTGCTTGTTGTTGTCATTCTTTTCTACTTGAATGTTTTTTTTGTCTTTCAGGTTTGTTCGGCTGATTTCATCGCAATCTGCGCCACGTAAGAGCTCGGCCAAGCAAACCACCCGCTCGCTCAGCGTAGGACTTGCCGTCTACTACGACAACAAGGTTTCTGGAACTTTGCTAAGTATTTTGAAAGTCTAGATGTTATATTTATTAATGGAACTTGTTTTACCGTGGTACACTTAAGTCATGAACGTATGATTGGGTGAATGTTTCGTTTAAAGTGTTCTCACATGTTGGACATCCTTTAACTCTGGGCGTAAACAATATTCATTTGTTAATGGTTACGCTGCATAGCATATCTACCTGTTCAGTAGAAAGGTATTCAAATCTAATTTTGTGCTACGTTGAAAACGTGGAATATCCGATGTTGCCTGCCACAATTATGTTTCTGTGGTTTATAGTGACCTTTCAGCACAAAAGTGCTTACCTAATTAAAAGATTTATTTTCTGCTGAATCTTCCAGTGTCGTCTGAAGGCCATCCTGTGAGGTCTCTCTAACGTGTCGGCTCCTGAATTCGAGGACGTCCGTGGCTGGGAACCGGGCGATCCTGGATGACTCGCCAGGATCGCCCGGTTCCCAGCCATCGCTAGCCTCTCTTAGATCAGTTATTTTACCGGTTCTTTTTTCTCGCAAAGGCGATAAAAGTATTGGTCGCATATATCTAAGTTAACAATTAAATAGAAAGAATTTGTATTTCTCCTTTACCAAAATACTGTAGTTATAAATTTAAATACCCTTTTTTTCAAAGCATCTTTTCTTACGGGTGTTGCTTGTGGTCCGTTAAGGTTTCGGCATCAACTGTTGTCCCGCCCTTTTTCTGTCGCCCTACTCCTGCATCAACTCCAGAAAGCGAGAACAACATTGGACTTGTCACAGGTTTCAAGTTCATATCATATACAATTTTTTTTAAACTAGAAATAATTCACAGTAACTCTAGGTTCACAAACGTAACAAGCAAGATTAATAATCATTAATAATCGTATTTAGATAATAATTGTAATAAGAGGGAGAACTAAAACTTACCTATTAACAGAATGACAATATAACAATTCTCATGTCATTTAAACTTCGTCATAAGCGAAGGGATCGTGCTCCAGTTGGGGCGGAGGGATGTTTCTTCTGGGCGTGGAAGGCGAGCGAATTCGATGGCGACGAAGCACCTGCGAAACGGGGTTCCTGCGGATTGGAGGCGGCGTGAGCTGGTGTGCGAAGGAGTTCTGAGTAGGGCTTCTGCTCCGATCACGAGAAGGAGATTGGAATCTTTCCTTTCTCTCAACGTGGCCTGAGCTGCGGGGGAGGTTAGGGGTGCTTTGGACTTGGCGATTAGGAGGAGGGGAGCGAGAGCGGCTGCGCTCTCTTTCCCTGCTAGGGGAGCGAGAGCGGCTGTACTGTGTTGCTCTGTTGGGGAAGAGTCCGCTTCTTCTCGCCTGTTCTGAAATCCCGTGCTGCCTTCTGTTGTAGCTGCAATTATTTATTTTTTAATTAAATAATAATTATGCTCTATTTATGTTTGTAAAATTATTCTTTCTTTTTAGGCGAAATTATGATCCATATATTTTGTATAAAAAAAAAGTAATCGTACTCTTTCTTCTGCAATCGAGTGTAATTGTTTATCAGCACAATTGCATTTCGCTCTTGATCTCTCTTGGCCTGTCCGGCGGCAGGGTAAAAGATGTGCAGCATCTGAATTCGTGAGCGAGGAAATATGTTAGGGTTGAGTGTTTTTTTTCATTAGATGGTTTCATTAAGTTTGAACAAATCAAAGCCAAAAAATACCTTCAGAATGAATTTTCTTTTTTCAACGTTCCTTCGCTTCAAAAAGAGTTCAAATCGGTCTGCTTCATTGGCGAACAACATTGTGTCTAATTGTCTTGCAAATATAGCAGGATTAGGGTTGCACTCAGCCAAGTCAGCGACTTCTTCACGACTCACAAAGTTGTATTGGCGATCTGTGGAAATAAAATTTACACTTAGAGTCCTTACCGATTTTAATTAGCTTAAAGGTACCATCTTCGACCGGCAATGGAGGCAGCCGCTCCAAAATGGTCTCAACCGCATTTGCGGTAGAATTCGCGCAAGCAAAAGTCTGGGCACCCTCGCGGCGTACAGTAGCCAACTCCCGGGACAGAATACCGATTCGGTCGTTGAGACCTCTCGTTATCTTTTAAAAAACGTGGGAGTATAAAAAACACATGTTCATACCTTTTCAGTTGCTTAATTTCAAAGTTGAATTACGTAAAATATCAGTCTTTACTTTCCTTAGTGTTACAGACTTCTTTTTCATACATATGTACCTCAGCAAATTCGGCTCTGACGGCTGCGACGATCTCTGACTTCATTGTATTGAAGTCAGCAAGAGTTGGCGAAGCTGCTACAGTGGGCTGGGTAGGAGGAAGAGGGGCCACAGAAGCTGGAAGGGTGGAGCTTGCTGGCTTTTGTGGCGGAGGAGGCGGAGAGCCGGATGGTGTTCGGCCTCTTATCGGATTGACAATAGTGCCCGATAGCTTCCTGTAGTCATTAATTTCATTGTCAATGCTGTGAAAAAATCCACAATATTCAAACTTCTTGTTCGGTCCTTTGATTGCATGCCCAATGTAGTCTTCGCATTTCTTCTTCGAGTTGATAAAAACGACTGTGCCAACATGCAGCTTCCCACCGTAATCCACCTTATATGAAGCTCATTTTCCGTGTATTAGTTTATAAATAGATGAGATTTTTAAACCGTATTCTTCTTTCCCAATGCAAAGTTCACAAGTGAAGTACGCTTGAGTACAGTGTACTCGGCTTCTCCATTTTTTCCGAGTTTGTCCCACTGGACAACAGCGAAACCGGTCATCTCAATGCAGAGGTTTACGAATAAAACATTTAAAAATGAGTTGATACTTTGATCGACAGTCGATAATTGTATTAACCAGATGAGCTTTCAATACTTTTTTATTTCAGTACTCTTTGAAAGGGAATCTCCTGGCGAGGCCCCACGCCGCTCTACATTTTTGATGGAAAGGTAAAAGTTTTAAAAAGTCTTCCTTCTTAATGTTTTTTTTTAATTTGCACATATATATGTATATATATATAAATATATATAATTCTAAATAAAAAAGGTACTATAAGTATCACAAAAATAAAAATAAGTCTGTTTGCATAGGAAAGAATGGATTCTCGAATCTTCTGTGAAATGTTCGAAGCTGTGATTCTTCCCTTTTCTCGCGATGTCTACGGTGGAAGGTGATGCATAAGACATATTATGAGTGCTTATTATTAACAAATAAAAAAATTGAGGCTGAGGGTGGTGCAAGACAACGCGCCGCAGCACAATTCCGCCTTCACGAAAGCCCGCTTGCAGCAGCTTGGAGTTGAAGTTTTGCAGTGGCCGGCCGAATCGCCTGATCTGAATTGCATTGAACTTGTGTGGGCGCAACTCAAGAATTATATCAAGTAAGAAAAAACAAATAATTTGTTCAAGATATTTGCCCTAATCATCTATGCATGCAGCTCGAATTGCCCCGGACACACAAAGGAGGATTTACACAAGACCATAACCGAATTCTGGGAGAATGAACTGAGCGTTGAACGGTGCCGAGCATATATTGGCCATGTGAAAACAGCAATTGGAAAAGTCATTGAAGCCGAAGGAGGAAATTTTGTGGAATAATCTTAAGCAATGATCTTGTTTTTTATTGTCAGCGGATGTAATGTTAGAGCAATACATTGGTAATTCCATTTTACATTTTATGTGACTCTCAATTCCTCAGCTTGTTATAAAACGTTAACCTATGAACCGTATTGTGCACAACCTCTTGTTAAAGATTAACGTTGCCTTTGGTTGGTTGCTGATGCAGGAGTACGGCGACAGAAAAAGGGCGGGGAGAACAGTTGATGCCGAAGCCTTAACGGACCACAAGCAACACCCGTAAGGAACGCTTCTTTAAAAAAAACTTTTTATAACTACAGTATTTTGGTAAAGGAGAAATACAAATTCTTTCTATTTAATTGTTAACTTAGATATATGCGACCAATACTTTTATCGCCTTTGCGAGAAAAAAGAACCGGTAAAATAACTGATCTAAGAGAGGCTAGCGATGGCTGGGAACCGGGCGATCATGGCGAGTCATCCACTTGCAATCTAAGTATGGAAAACATAATCCGAAGAATTATCGAACACTATCGTTAAAAAAGTCATGGAAAGATGGCATACTAAGTATTCACCGTTAATTATTAATGCATAGTAATTCTGTAAATCGCGAACTAAAATATACACCTCAGATTTAGTTTAACAAAAGGATCAAGACAAAACACTGCGAGAAAATTGTTTTGAAGGCCCCATATCCGTTAAAGAAAAAGAATTATTTCCGAATTTAGATATCATTATTGCATAAATAGCCGTGGTCAATAGGTCTAAACTAAAAAAATATGGCCTAGAAATAAATTAATAAAAAAGTAACTAGAAATTGGTCAATACTAGTTACTAGGAATTTTAAAGAACGATATATAACATCGGGGGGACAATAGTTTAGATGACAATATATAATAAATTAGTAAGGAAACAAATGCCTTGTAACAAGGACCCTGTTGTGCACAGGCTCTTTTAAGCCTAACCTTATTTCTGGTAGTCACCGATCCAGGAGCAGGGTGACAGCAAACGAACGGGGACATCAGTTGGTACCGAAACCTTAACGAACCACAAGCAAAACCCGTAAGTTTTAAAGATTTCTTTAAATATACACAATGATGAATAAAAAATGAATATAACTAGATGAATTTAGATATCTAGATGAAAAAGGGTGTCAAGAGCTCAACCCCTTGCAATCATAATAATAGTCCGTTAGAATTAGTTCCAGTAAAAAGAAAATGCACGGATAAGAACTGATCTAATCTGAGTAGTGATGAGAACGGACGTCCTCGAATTCAGGAGCCGACACGTTAGAGAGACCTCACAGGATGGCCTTCAGACGACACTGGAAGATTCAGCAGAAAATAAATCTTTTAATTAGGTAAGCACTTTTGTGCTGAAAGGTCACTATAAACCACAGAAACATAATTGTGGCAGGCAACATCGGATATTCCACGTTTTCAACGTAGCACAAAATTAGATTTGAATACCTTTCTACTGAACAGGTAGATATGCTATGCAGCGTAACCATTAACAAATGAATATTGTTTACGCCCAGAGTTAAAGGATGTCCAACATGTGAGAACACTTTAAACGAAACATTCACCCAATCATACGTTCATGACTTAAGTGTACCACGGTAAAACAAGTTCCATTAATAAATATAACATCTAGACTTTCAAAATACTTAGCAAAGTTCCAGAAACCTTGTTGTCGTAGTAGACGGCAAGTCCTACGCTGAGCGAGCGGGTGGTTTGCTTGGCCGAGCTCTTACGTGGCGCAGATTACGATGAAATCAGCCGAACAAACCTGAAAGACAAAAAAAACATTCAAGTAGAAAAGAATGACAACAACAAGCAATAATCTGAAACAAAAGAAGATTCGTTCCGAAAATTCACTCTATTTGTAGTTTGTAGTCCACGCTGTTAAAGCCAGCCAGCTCATTTCTCACCCAAAACACGGCCAAGACTTGTGTTAAATGAAGTAAAGTGCGCATATTATATTATTTTTGCCATCAAGGCATATTTCTAAAAACTGTCTTCACGGTCGAATTCTCCGTGGTCGAATTAGTTTGTCATAAAGACGAAAACGCACGAAATTGCGCTTTCAGCGCGCAATTCCAGTTCATATTATTTATATTAATATTATTAATATTATTAATATTATTAATATTATTAATATCGGACCCAATAATGTTGAGCGGGACTGTATATGTGCAACAGTGCACATACATATGAAACAACTTTATTCCTCTTATAGAAAAATCTGTTTTCTCTAGAAACAAATTGAATGATTTAAAGAAAAAAACAAAATCCTCACTCTTAGAAAATTCTCACAGAAAAATCTCATCTATGTGCAACAGTGAAACAATTTTATTCTCGAATTCTAATACCTCTAGAAACAAATTGAATGATTTAAAGAAAAAAACAAAATCCACACTCTTAGAAAAATCTTACAGAAAAATCTCTTCTTATTCATTCTTCGAATTCAAATAACTCACAGTTGGTGCATACCGAGTAGCACCTTCCCATGTTCTTCTCCGATTTCTTGGTGATTTTCATTTCCCGACATGGTCGCTTGCAGCAACGTTTGATGCTTTTGAACTTCAGCGGCGAAGTGCGCATGTACTTTTCAAGATCCGAATGTCTTTCGCATCGCATCCATGCACCCTTAAAATCAGGAAATCAGACGTAAACAAAGAAATTCATTAAAGAGGAGAGAAGAAAGCCGCGAAAGGGGAAGAAGAAGACGAAGTCGTTCAAGGTAGTAATTTTTATGTTTCGTTGCACCTTTTACTTGGAATATTATTGAAAATATGCTGTGTATTTTACAGGGGGGGGGGCCACTCAGAAGACTCGGACGATGAAGATGATGATGATGGGAAGGAGGAGGAGGAGAGAAGAAAGCCGCGAAAGGGGAAGAAGAAGAAGACGAAGTCGTTCAAGGTAGTAATTTTTATGTTTCGTTGCACCTTTTACTTGGAATATTATTGAAAATATGCTGTGTATTTTTGCAGGGGTGGAGTTCTGAAGACGATGATGGGAAATGGAAATGGAAGGGGAAGCCGAGAAGAGGGCATAAGAAAAGGCCCACATGTAAAAAATGCGGATATGAAGTGGCCTTCAACTGGAACGATATTAAAAAGGTTTGATTTTTAAAATAGAAATTTACTTGCTTAATTATATGTTTTTGACTTGACTGTATGTTTTCGTGGAATGTGAAGGTTTCTTTAATGAATTTCTTTGTTTACGTCTGATTTCCTGATTTTAAGGGTGCATGGATGCGTTGCGAAAGACATTCGGATCTTGAAAAGTACATGCGCACTTCGCCGCTGAAGTTCAAAAGCATCAAACGTTGCTGCAAGCGACCATGTCGGGAAATGAAAATCACCAAGAAATCGGAGAAGAACATGGGAAGGTGCTACTCGGTATGCACCAACTGTGAGTTATTTGAATTCGAAGAATGAATAAGAAGAGATTTTTCTGTAAGATTTTTCTAAGAGTGTGGATTTTGTTTTTTTCTTTAAATCATTCAATTTGTTTCTAGAGGTATTAGAATTCGAGAATAAAATTGTTTCACTGTTGCACATAGATGAGATTTTTCTGTGAGAATTTTCTAAGAGTGAGGATTTTGTTTTTTTCTTTAAATCATTCAATTTGTTTCTAGAGAAAACAGATTTTTCTATAAGAGGAATAAAGTTGTTTCATATGTATGTGCACTGTTGCACATATACCTGATGATGAACGCACAAAAAAAGATGATTATTAATGAAGAAAATACAGCGAGGGAAAAAGAGTGACAAATAACGCTCTCTCGGCTGCCTTAGAAGGGGAAGGAAATGGGGCAGAATTTGACAGTGTTCACAATCCGTACGTTTGTCGGTACTTCTGATATTATTCAATCAAAGTAATTCCAGGCAGTGTTTCGTGTCTCTCTCTCTCTCTGTGTACTTCAATATCTGTGAAGATATGCTGACGTCTCGGCCGCCTGGCCTAACGGATAGCACGTTTGACTAGTACGCGAAAGGTCCCCGGTTCGATTCCCGCCCGGAACACTGAAGTATGAAAAATTTCGCTTGGACATTTCAACGGGGCTTCTGGACTTAGAAAAATTCCGAGTTGCGATTTCAACGGGGCTCCTGGACTTAGAAAAATTCAAGAGCATTCTCTGGACGTAGACAAATTCATAGAAGAGAAATTTCAACGGGAAGTTCTGGACTTAGAATAATTTCACTTGCCCGTCAAAGTGGGCACACTCATCATGACCTGGGATGATTAAACAATTAATTAATAAAATTGCTGATTTTAAATGTTCTTTATGTACTATCTTTTTTTCTCATCACAGCGATGAATGACGGATTTGTCAATTTCTTCTGCAATCTAATATTAAAATTTTGTGAGAGCTTCGAAAAAACAAGTAGAAAATTCACTTCACCTCTCCTCACTCGAAGGATGGTCTACATACATACCTCTCGTCCCGAGCAACTACTGGTGAATCATCTTTGTATATTTCAGCGATACACGTGTGCTTTTTCATCTTCTCTGCTCTTCACATTGCAAACATGGCCTGGCTAATGTCGTACTCAGATCATCGATAAGCAATCGATGCCAGATTTTTATTTTATTTTTTTATTTGAAAAGAATACGATTTAAAATGCCGTGAAGAGATTTTGTTGGCATTTTACTTGAAGAATGGCTACTTGTATGTATTGAACATTCATCCAATAAAGTGTCTACTTCTTGTCTCTTTTTAGTTAAGCAAATTGGAGGTAAATTTAGTTCAGTTGAATTGATAATCCGAATGAGATTGATTGGTCGCTTGCGATATTCTTGCTTCGCCTGGATGACCTTCTAGCATAAATTTAAGATATCATGTGCCAATAAATGGAAGGAAAGCATGTATGTATGTATTTACATATATGTACAAATGCATTTATTTTTTCAGTTTTGTAGGAAGATATTCGTTATTGGTTAACTTTCTAATAATGACATGCATGTGATTATTAGACCATTGCTAAGTGGATTCACAATTCGTCTGTTGCAGATGGGCTTTTCGGAACACCACAATAACTGATTAAATGAGCTTTGCAAAATAATAATAACTTATTACACCATTAAATATATGATATGACCACACGTGATATAAAAAACTGCGAAAGCATGAGAAGAAAAACCTTGCAAAATCATGGAGTGAGAGAGAGAATTGAACTGAGAACTGTTGTAAATCGTGATTAATAGAGATTGGGATGAAGGGGGGAGGACGGGATGACCATCGCCGTCAACACTCCGCTCCAGGGGGCTGCCAAGCCCTGGCTGCGTCTTGCCAGCAAAGACGGAATCAGTGGGAGAGGACTGATTTAAGTATACACTTGAGGAGATAGTGCATGGGCAGAGCGAAGACGGGGCAGCCATAGGAGGAGAATTGGGGGGGGCTGTGTATACATATCAGATACCCGATACACTTACTATGCTAGGTAAGGCTGTATGACCTCATCAAGCCCTGTGAGTCGCGGAAGCACCTGGGAGGAGGATCTGTTCTGCAAGATTGCAGAAGAGCGAGGCTGCGTTGGGATGAGAGAGGATTCGCTCTGCTATGTAGGAGAAAACGCAATGGCCATAGAGGTTCTTGGCCCAAATGAAATTCAAGCAGAAGGTCACCGCCTCCGAGTTCCTTTAGAGACCTCTTCTATTTTTTCTACTCCAAGGACATGATGTCAAGCATCTGCGTTGTGCACGCGTTGCCTTCCTTTAATATTACTCTTACTTTTCGGTACGATATATTTCTACTTCTTCCAACTTTAAGTCAAGGTGCCATTTCACGGAATGCACAACATCAAGTTGTGCACTCTTCTGCTCTCTGCTTTCATCTGCGCAACCTCGGGTGACAACTCGGCCGAGGAGGAAAAGAGTAAATGATTTAAAAACTAGAATATGTAATGATAGTTTTTCTAAAGTTTTAGTCAGACAAATCTTCATATGAATGATTTTAAGGAAGAATAAACGACGAGAACAGCAGGTTGGTGGCTTCACTGTTCTCGCAGTACAGCAAGGGGATCAGCCCGTACGGGCATGCGGCGTGGCAGAAGAAGGGCGGAGTGGTACGCATCACTCTGGAGTACGCCACACTTACCTTTGTGGTACAGTCAAGAACTTCTTTTTTGGAATATTTATATCCTTCTATCTAGAATAGCTGTTATTCAACAACACTTTTAGTAAAATGTTGACTATATGTACATATGTATGTAAGTACCTATCAAATTGTGAAATTCTTGCAAACATCCACGCGATTTACTTTGCCACGCAGACAAACATATCCTAAAGATTCCAGAAAAATTTCATAGGACGAGCCGCGGGGACAGCACTACAACACTCTAGGAATCCGTGTGGTTTGTGATTATATATATATAGATATATCTACATAAAACTTTTTTTATGGTTATTTTTAAACAATGTACACAGCGATCCATTCTAGGAATGGCTCGACCCCCGTCTGAGCTGGAATTCTACCGAGCACGGCGGTGCCTCCGAGGTCATCCTCAATGTCAACCAACTCTGGATACCGGAGTTTTCCACGTGCGATAGGTTGGATTCGCGGCCTCTCTACAATTCAGTCGCACCCGCAAACTCTGTCATCCGAATTGATCATTTCGCTTGCCTTTCTTTTCACAGCAAGGTATGTAATTTCAGCAAGCCGCCCACTGTTCCTCAGGCACCGTTTTCGCTCTCAGCCAATGTACGTTGTTTTTTCTGACTTTATTTCCTCATTTGTGCTCCTTCATGCTCCAAACGATTTCACTTTCACCCCATTCATAATATATTTTTTCAGGTGAAGGAGTCGGGCAATGTCACAATGTTCTTTATCTTCGACGTTGCTTTCACCTGCGCATTTCAGGTCAATATTTAAAATCAACATTTAAGTTAAAAACAACATATTTTTCAGGTAGACGACTTTCCATTTGATATGCAGTCCTGCAGCTACTGCTTCATTCTCTCCAATTACGAGGAGAGTGTTCTGAAACTCGAGCTCGCCCTTCACAAAAGACCATATATCACAGTAAGTCGGCATTTTCAAAATTTCTCACAATAATTTCTCACCATACCTCTGATCTTTAATTTTGGTTTTTTTTTTCATTAAAAAAAAACTTGATATTGTTCAATTCTCAAAGAAGCAGCTTAGAATACTTCTGAATGGAAGATGCGTGTAATTACCGTGACATATGAAGGGCCGGAAACGACTTTCAACACTTCAGCCGTGGTTCCCTTTTCGCATCGTTCTGATTATTCTAGTTGTTATATTTTATACTTCGCTGAATTTGCATGGCAGGGTATGTATGTACAATGTTCATTTAAATATGATAAAATCAAGTAAATTTAAGGGCTATATTGAAATAACGATGACCCGTCAGCCACAATTTTGGGTTAGCAGAAAAATTAACAAATGCAAGAATCTGACGACATCCTTGCATTCTCATATGTAGGTCGGCCTCGTAATCGTTCCCTCTTTCCTTCTCGGTCTTCTCATTCTCCTCGGCCTTTTCTTGTCTGGAGGGCAGGCAGTTGTCGAGAATGCGGTAAGATAAAATATATTATTTATTTCTCATTGTCAGCTGTTCCAATTGAGGTTAACCTTGGACTGACCACCATGATGTCCATGGCAGTAATCGTCAGTATCCTTGCGGGGATGCTCCCGAAAACGGACGTCCTACCTGTTCTCGGTAAGATAACGATGTAATCTATTATTTGGTTGTTAAAGGCATTTCTTGAACATGTTACTAGAAGATAACTGATAAACACTGCAGGCATGTATATCCTGGTCGAGATTCTCCTGATTACTGTAGCAGTAATCATTGTCTCTGTGATTGGTGGAAGGAAGAAGCCTGCTGACTCCAGAAAGCTTAGGTCAGCTATGTGAATTTTGCCAACTCATTTTTTACTCTGTTAAAAAATTATATATGAAAATAATATAAGAAGGCATTCAGTGTAAAGAAGAATGTGGACTTGGCCTCTAAACTTGCTGCCCTCGCTACAGTCTGGTTGAATCAGTGCGTCATTTCTAGATCTATATAATTCTCGATATTGAGTTATATTAAACAAAATTAAGAGTCCTTCCCGAGCGAATGAAGGAGCGAATGCCCGTGCTCTCCTCTCACTTTCTTCTGCTCTTACTCGCTCGTTGGCTGACTCCTCGCAATGTCTGCTTCATTCTCTTCTCCATTCTTCACTGTGCAAACATGGCCTGGCTCATGTCCTACGCGGCAAATCGGGAGCTACGGACATACGATCGTGATTAATTATTAATTTATCAGTTAAACGATCGATTATTTACTTGATTGTATCTGTGGTATATCGTTAAATATGTTTGTGCATACATGTGTTCACACATACATTTGCGAAGACAAAGTTATATAAAAAGCATAGACCATTTGGACAGATTCTGATATCAACGACAATGCACTCAATTTGTGTTTCTTTATCGCATTGACTGGTAGAAATCAAATATTTAAGCAGTGTGGGTACAAATGATCACAAATAATAAAGAAAGAGAGAAAGAGAAAAAAATCAGATAAGAAAAAAATCAGAGATAGAAAAAGTAGACATCATCTGGTATCAACGACAATTTATATTGTTTATTATCCCGCTCTTTGTCATACGACTGATGGTGAGTGAAATGATTTTTAATTTGATTCTATTTTTATAACTCTTCGTCATAAATGCTTATCATGCGCAGCTGCAATGAGTAAGCATCCAAGAATGTTTGCACAGAGAGAAGGCTCCCACGTGCGTTGCCCCCAGGAAATATTTGCCACCAATGTAATTCCAAAATGAAATTCAAGGAGACAGACACCGCCTCCGAGTTGGCTTCGTTGACATGCCCGTTTTTCACGTCAGCACGTACAAAACTAGACATACTAAATACATATGTATATGTAGATATTATGTAAGTACTATGTATGTACCAAGAAAGTATGCATACTTCATGTAGCTCTGGCAGCAGACTTCAAGTGTTTCAGTGGCAGCCTTCAATTTGTGGTAAATGTCCTGCTCATACAAGTCTATCACACTTCTTCTCTCCGCCATTATTACTCTGATACAAGCTGAAGTTAAGGATTGTGAGTGGTCAATCGAATGAGAATTGACAAGCTTATTTTTGCTTTAAACTGTAACTTTGTGAAATTGTAGCAGCCGTTTTAAATAAAGCGAATAAACGTCTTCTGAGTGCACTCTTCTCATCAGAGTACAATAAGGTTATCCGTCCGTACGGGAACGCAAAGTGGCAGGAGAAGGGCGGAGTAGTGCGCATCGCTCTGGAATACGCCACACTCACTTATGTTGTCTGCAAGGAGGCCGGGGGGCGCCAGAGGCTCGGCCAAGGGAACTGGGACCAGGACCAACTTTCGGAAAAAATAAACACCGATGATAAAAACAGACTATTTGTTGACGAGAACTCATACTCAATATTGTTAAATTGACATTACAAATGAGAACATTTTAGGATTAGCCACGAGGGCGCCATTTCCACACCATCGGAATTCAAGTGGTTTGCGCCAATTGTTCACCAAATTGGTCTTGCAACATTTGGCATTGTGAGTCCACAATGTTGTGAACCATTCGATTGTCGGACTGGCGCAACCCTCGTCTAAACTAGAATTAAAATGAGCACGCGATGTAGTGTCCGAGGTTCTTCTTTGCGTCAACCAACTATGGGTGCCCTGGTTCTCGACTTGCGATTGTTTGGCTTCTCTGCCTTTCCCATCTCCTCTCTATCTCTTCTTGCAAAGATTGCAGTGCGCCGACGACTGTCCCACACGCGCCATTTCCACAGTCAGGGACAGAGTCGGGCAACGTTTCCATTTACTTCGATATTTCCATGGTCACAAGATAAGAGACCCACTTCTTCCTGTTCTGACTGGCCATCTATCTCTGTTTTAGGGCTGGTACAACATTAAGTTCTACCGACAACCGCAATTCTGGGATAGCTGGCGTAAGTGAATCCTGGTGGTTCCCTCTATTCTTCTCTAGGTCGACTTGGTGGATTAAAAGAAAGTAAATTAAATTTCCACAGATTTTTTTAAGGAGAGGGCAGAGAGAGATAAGATGAACGGGGCAATTTCAATGTAATTTTATTTTTTTTAGTAATCGTCCTCCTTTAAGCATCGATTTCAAGACTTGTTCGTTCTCGGAAAAGTGAGAAATTTCTTGTTTGCGAGGCACGCACTCGTAATTTTCGAATCTTATCAGCAAACGTTTGGTGACTCAATTTGGGGTTACAATCTCTAGACGCAGTCGCTCTCGCTGCCTGTGCGCTCTCTCTCTGACCCATTTTATCTATCTTATTCTTATAGAAATCCCGTGATACTAGCTCATTTTTCACAAGAGAATAAGAGGAATGCAATAATTTCTTGCCATCTTCCTGGCCTCCTTTAATTGTAGTGCTGAAAAAGGACGAATAGGCTGGTAGCACATATCGGACTTTTTTTCTGAGGCCGACAACCGCCCGTCTTTTCAGGCTTTGCACGAATAGTCAGTCTCTTATCGCGGAAGGTGGCCCCATCTCCACCCGCAATAAGATTGTACTTCTCTACCTCTTGCTTTCTCTATGTCTATCTCTTTCCCTACCTCTCTCTCTCTTTCTCTTCTTCTCTCACCGCCTCTCTTTCTCTCCTTCTCTCTCTCTCTCTCCCTCGCTCTACTCTTCAACCGTTTATCATCAGTGGCACACGCCAAAGTTCAGCTGCAGTTTTGCCGATTTGTCGGTTCCAAGGAATATGTTCATACCCAATTCTCACTTCTTACAATGAGCGCATACTATGTTTTTTAAACTTCAATTTTGTATTATCTTTTACAGTAGTTATGGTATTAGCCCCTTTGTCTATCAAATGAGTCCTGATACCGCTCCCCCACTTTTGTCAGTATTATCCTTTCTTAAATGCTAAATATCTGCAAAGGCAAATGAGAAAGATTGTATTTGGACATCCTCTGTGTGTTCCGCTTGCAATGCTCTGTCTCCTGGCAACGGTCACAAATGCAGTTGACATTACTCTCAATGTCAATCGTGTTATTGGATAAGTAATGAACTATTTTTCCTCCAAATTATCTTCATTTCTTTTATTCGATTATGAGTGAAGTTATCTATTAGAATGTATGCTTCAATATGTCACTGACGATTGATAAGGCAGCGATTTCCAAGACTTTAGCGAATGAATCGAGTCATTTGAGAGTACTAACAATAAGGAGTTTATTCGCTCCACTCTTCTTTACATCTTGGTAACTTTCATTATTCTCGACAACTTCACAAAGGAAATTTATTAGCATATGAAAAATGCCGCCTTCAGCTTCGTTCTGATCTTATCGTGCCATCTCTTCGTTTTGACTCTTCCTTCTGTCTTTTGCTCTCTTGGGATTTGCAGAATTGTGTCACTTAAAATGTGTGCATGAAAAATTGAGCAAGTATGCAAATATATTTGTTCTAAAATATAATTAAATAATAACTATTATTAAAGAAAAGTTGTAAGATGTGGCTGTTGCTGCTGCTGTCGAGCGCGACCTCCGCCGTCTTTCTCGCCGTGCTAGTCGCTCTTCTCGTCCTCCTCTTCTGCTATCTCAGTCGACCGCTCAACCGCGTTCGTCGCCTCGGCGATGTTGGCTTCTATTTTGGAGAACCACACGTCGGCGAAGAAATTTTTTTTACTATATAAACGAATTGATGTGTAATTGAAAAATAAATAAATGTATAGTTCCTACATATATCAGCAACAAGAGCGACGTGAGTAGTTACATATGTTCATTAGAATAATATATTTTACCTGTAAAAATAATATTTCAAGTTCTCTTCTGACGATGAAGAGACTAACAGTTCCTACACGTGTGCCAGTTCGAGGAGCAACGCCAGCAACAGCACCGACAGTAGCAGCGACGACAGCTCCAGAAATGTATTAGAAAAATTTTAATTGTTAAAAATACTTGATAAATCAATTCACAAAATATATTTCTAGTTCTCTTCTGACGACGATGACGAAGAGACTAACAGTTCCAACAAGTACACCAGTTCGAAGAGCAGTGCCAGCAACAGCACCGACAGTAGCAGCGACGACAGCTCCAGCAATGTATTTGAAAATTTCTTTTTCGTTTGAAAAAATTAACTTTTAAGGCTTCGTCTGATGACGAGAGTGGCAGTTCAAGTAGCGATTGCGAGAGCGCTGAGAACAATGGCGATGGAGATGATTTTGCAAGGTTTTTCTTCTCATGCTTTCGCAGTTTTTTATATCACGTGTGGTCATATAATATATTTAATGGTGTAATAAGTTATTATTATTTTGCAAAGCTCATTTAATCAGTTATTGTGGTGTTCCGAAAAGCCCATCTGCAACAGACGAATTGTGAATCCACTTAGCAATGGTCTAATAATCACATGCATGTCATTATTAGAAAGTTAACCAATAACGAATATCTTCCTACAAAACTGAAAAAATAAATGCATTTGTACATATATGTAAATACATACATACATGCTTTCCTTCCATTTATTGGCACATGATATCTTAAATTTATGCTAGAAGGTCATCCAGGCGAAGCAAGAATATCGCAAGCGACCAATCAATCTCATTCGGATTATCAATTCAACTGAACTAAATTTACCTCCAATTTGCTTAACTAAAAAGAGACAAGAAGTAGACACTTTATTGGATGAATGTTCAATACATACAAGTAGCCATTCTTCAAGTAAAATGCCAACAAAATCTCTTCACGGCATTTTAAATCGTATTCTTTTCAAATAAAAAAATAAAATAAAAATCTGGCATCGATTGCTTATCGATGATCTGAGTACGACATTAGCCAGGCCATGTTTGCAATGTGAAGAGCAGAGAAGATGAAAAAGCACACGTGTATCGCTGAAATATACAAAGATGATTCACCAGTAGTTGCTCGGGACGAGAGGTATGTATGTAGACCATCCTTCGAGTGAGGAGAGGTGAAGTGAATTTTCTACTTGTTTTTTCGAAGCTCTCACAAAATTTTAATATTAGATTGCAGAAGAAATTGACAAATCCGTCATTCATCGCTGTGATGAGAAAAAAAGATAGTACATAAAGAACATTTAAAATCAGCAATTTTATTAATTAATTGTTTAATCATCCCAGGTCATGATGAGTGTGCCCACTTTGACGGGCAAGTGAAATTATTCTAAGTCCAGAACTTCCCGTTGAAATTTCTCTTCTATGAATTTGTCTAAGTCCAGAGAATGCTCTTGAATTTTTCTAAGTCCAGAAGCCCCGTTGAAATGTCCAAGCGAAATTTTTCATACTTCAGTGTTCCGGGCGGGAATCGAACCGGGGACCCTTCGCGTACTAGTCAAACGTGCTATCCGTTAGGCCAGGCGGCCGAGACGTCAGCATATCTTCACAGATATTGAAGTACACAGAGAGAGAGAGACACGAAACACTGCCTGGAATTACTTTGATTGAATAATATCAGAAGTACCGACAAACGTACGGATTGTGAACACTGTCAAATTCTGCCCCATTTCCTTCCCCTTCTAAGGCTGCCGAGAGAGCGTTATTTGTCACTCTTTTTCCCTCGCTGTATTTTCTTCATTAATAATCATCTTTTTTTGTGCGTTCATCATCAGGTATATGTGCAACAGTGCACATACATATGAAACAACTTTATTCCTCTTATAGAAAAATCTGTTTTCTCTAGAAACAAATTGAATGATTTAAAGAAAAAAACAAAATCCTCACTCTTAGAAAATTCTCACAGAAAAATCTCATCTATGTGCAACAGTGAAACAATTTTATTCTCGAATTCTAATACCTCTAGAAACAAATTGAATGATTTAAAGAAAAAAACAAAATCCACACTCTTAGAAAAATCTTACAGAAAAATCTCTTCTTATTCATTCTTCGAATTCAAATAACTCACAGTTGGTGCATACCGAGTAGCACCTTCCCATGTTCTTCTCCGATTTCTTGGTGATTTTCATTTCCCGACATGGTCGCTTGCAGCAACGTTTGATGCTTTTGAACTTCAGCGGCGAAGTGCGCATGTACTTTTCAAGATCCGAATGTCTTTCGCAACGCATCCATGCACCCTTAAAATCAGGAAATCAGACGTAAACAAAGAAATTCATTAAAGAAACCTTCACATTCCACGAAAACATACAGTCAAGTCAAAAACATATAATTAAGCAAGTAAATTTCTATTTTAAAAATCAAACCTTTTTAATATCGTTCCAGTTGAAGGCCACTTCATATCCGCATTTTTTACATGTGGGCCTTTTCTTATGCCCTCTTCTCGGCTTCCCCTTCCATTTCCATTTCCCATCATCGTCTTCAGAACTCCACCCCTGCAAAAATACACAGCATATTTTCAATAATATTCCAAGTAAAAGGTGCAACGAAACATAAAAATTACTACCTTGAACGACTTCGTCTTCTTCTTCCCCTTTCGCGGCTTTCTTCTCTCCTCTTCCTCCTTCCCATCATCATCATCATCGTCCGAGTCTTCTGAGTGGCCCCCCCTGTAAAATACACAGCATATTTTCAATAATATTCCAAGTAAAAGGTGCAACGAAACATAAAAATTACTACCTTGAACGACTTCGTCTTCTTCTTCCCCTTTCGCGGCTTTCTTCTCTCCTCTTCCTCCTTCCCATCATCATCATCATCGTCCGAGTCTTCTGAGTGGCCCCCCCTGCAAAAATACACAACATATTTTCAATAATATTC
This sequence comes from Allodiplogaster sudhausi, assembly GCA_945643635.1. Classification (NCBI taxonomy): domain Eukaryota; kingdom Metazoa; phylum Nematoda; class Chromadorea; order Rhabditida; family Diplogasteridae; genus Allodiplogaster; species Allodiplogaster sudhausi. The sequence continues at coordinate 1,023,893 of CALZFC010000104.1, forward strand.
CAAGTAAAAGGTGCAACGAAACATAAAAATGACTACCTTGAACGACTTCGTCTTCTTCTTCCCCTTACGCGGACTTCTTCTCTCCTCTTCCTCCTTCCCATCATCATCATCATCATCGTCCGAGTCTTCTGAGTGGCCCCCCTGCAATAATATACATCAAATTTCAACAATAGTTAAAAAAAAGTGTCAGGAAAACATTAAAAAAGAAATCGGTATTGTAACCTTTATGAGCTTCTTCCTTTTCTGTAGCTGGTGTCGATCAGAATCGTTCTTGGTGTCGTGATGCTTGCGATCAGGAGTTTCCTCTTTTTGCTCGTTGTTGTCTTCATCGCATGAGGAGATTACAGCACCTTTTCTGCTCCTTTTGACTCCTCCTCTGTTCTTCTTGTTGATTCCGTCCTCACTTGTATCGCTTAACACAACTATTTCGGCCATGTATCTGCAAGAAACATACTAGATAACAAGTAACAAATACAAATGAAGAAAACGAGAGCGGATGCGTAGCCACTGGGATAGAAAATCAATCTTACTGAAAGTGCTCAAAGGCACTGACATCGCTTTATCAGCATTATGATCTGAACATAGCGAAGCGCCGCCAAGTCTTCTCTTCACAGCACTATAGAGAGAGAGAGAGAGAGAGCGGGAATAGGGAGAAACGCAAATTTCTGCTTGTGAAAAGATGCATGTATGTACATACAGCATACTCACCAAATATTGAGAATATGCCTGTTCTTATTTCGTAATTGTTATGTCCATAGTTATGTTGTGGCCTTTCTCGATATGAAGGACGATTCGTGTTTCGTTAATACAGGTATTCTTGTTTGCATTTGTATTCCTTGAAGTGTCGCCTTCTATCGCCCCCTAATATGAATAAAAATGTTCACAATAATGATAAAAAAATTTGAAGCATATACCGTTTCGTATCCTTTTCCATTCGGACGAATTCGTTTGCCAAAACTCACAGGACGCTTTGGTTGTGCTGGCATGTTCTCAACGTTTGACATTCTTGAGCTCACCTTAAATAACATATTTAAGCTCGCATTTTCAAGACTCTAAAAAAATGAAGCGCTCCTCGGCAGCGAATTTTCGCAATGAAGCAAAGAGGAAGAGAAGTCGTCATAATGAGGTACAAAAAGACAAACGTTTTTCTTTATTTCTCTCTTACCTTTCTCAATTTTTTCTTTCTTTCTCTATCATTCGTGCTTAAAATATTTCATAATTTCAAGGAAGGAGAAGAGGACAGTTGTGATGGTCCTTCCACATCAACTAAAAAGGAAACTTGCTATGGAAGCAAACGTGGACATAGAAGTTTTGCGAATGGAACAAGATGCCACACAAGGAAGAGAAGTAGAAGCAGCAGCAGCAGCAGCAGCAGCAGCAGCAGCAGCAGCAGCAGCAGGAGCATAAGCAGCAGCAGCAGCAGCAGCAGCAGCAGCAGCAGCAGCAGCAGCAGCAGCAGCAGGAGCAGCAGCAGCAGCAGCAGCAGCAGCAGCAGCAGCAGCAGCAGCAGCAGCAGCAGCAGCAGCAGCAGGAGCAGCAGCAGCAGCAGCAGCAGCAGCAGCAGCAGCAGCAGCAGCAGCAGCAGCAGCAGCAGCAGCAGCAGCAGCAGCAGCAGCAGCAGCAGCAGCAGCAGCAGCAGCAGCAGCAGCAGCAGCAGCAGCAGCAGCAGCAGCAGCAGCAGCAGCAGCAGCAGCAGCAGCAGCAGCAGCAGCAGCAGGAGCAGCAGCAGCAGCAGCAGCAGCAGCAGCAGCAGCAGCAGCAGCAGCAGCAGCAGCAGCAGCAGCAGCAGCAGCAGCAGGAGCAGTTCAAAACGCAACACTAGTGAAGTTTGTCCTTTTCTTATATTACAAATTAAAATTCTGTTTTTATTGTAGTTCTCCTCGGATAGTGAGGACAGTGGCAGCACCTCAAGTTGCACTTGTTCATCCAGTTGCAGCAACAGCAACAAGAGCGACGTGAGTAGTTACATATGTTCATTAGAATAATATATTTTACCTGTAAAAATAATATTTCAGCAGCAGCAGCAGCAGCAGCAGCAGCAGCAGCAGCAGCAGCAGCAGCAGCAGCAGCAGCAGCAGCAGCAGCAGCAGCAGCAGCAGCAGCAGCAGCAGCAGCAGCAGCAGCAGCAGCAGCAGCAGCAGCAGCAGCAGCAGCAGCAGCAGCAGAGCAGTTCAAAACGCAACACTAGTGAAGTTTGTCCTTTTCTTATATTACAAATTAAAATTCTGTTTTTATTGTAGTTCTCCTCGGATAGTGAGGACAGTGGCAGCACCTCAAGTTGCACTTGTTCATCCAGTTGCAGCAACAGCAACAAGAGCGACGTGAGTAGTTACATATGTTCATTAGAATAATATATTTTACCTGTAAAAATAATATTTCAAGTTCTCTTCTGACGATGAAGAGACTAACAGTTCCTACACGTGTGCCAGTTCGAGGAGCAACGCCAGCAACAGCACCGACAGTAGCAGCGACGACAGCTCCAGCAATGTATTAGAAAAATTTTAATTGTTAAAAATACTTGATAAATCAATTCACAAAATATATTTCTAGTTCTCTTCTGACGACGATGACGAAGAGACTAACAGTTCCAACAAGTACACCAGTTCGAAGAGCAGTGCCAGCAACAGCACCGACAGTAGCAGCGACGACAGCTCCAGCAATGTATTTGAAAATTTCTTTTTCGTTTGAAAAATTAACTTTTAAGGCTTCGTCTGATGACGAGAGTGGCAGTTCAAGTAGCGATTGCGAGAGCGCTGAGAACAATGGCGATGGAGATGCCAAAGTGAATTTTGAGAAGGTCACGAATGAAGACGATGAGCAGGTAGCCAATTTTTTAAAAATTTTCTTTTGCATACTTTCTTGAGACTCAGTAATTTAGAATCCATTGTGCATTGATGGCGTCGTTCATGCCGTCACCGACTTTTATCGTGTTGTGGAGCGCGATATTCGGCACAACAAAAGGTTCAATGTCACCGAGGAAAACACATCCATACGATTCCGCAAGATCGCATACCGCACACAGGACCTGGATGGCCTTTTTGATTTGGTTTGTTATGACCAAATATGCTCATGAATATTTTTTACTTTACATTTTTAGGTGATGCTTGATATTATCAAAAGAAGTAAGCCAAAGGTGTACGGTAGTGATCTCCGCATCTTGGTAGCAATTAACCAGGATGGCGTTCCGCGTGCATACTATCTTAAACCGTCACGGTTCACGGAACACATTCCGCGCATTCTGCGTCGTGAAATTTCACTTGCGCAAACGTCAACAGGAGTAGCTGCACCTCTTCTCCTGAGTGAAGTACAGAAATTAATAATTTTTGATTTCAGTAAAAAAAGGTTTTTTTTTATAGATCGAGGTACGAATTTCATGGATTGATGTACCTACCGGCAGTGGACAACGGTCATTCGCGCGAAAGGGTGATTGGCGCAACATCACGCGTGTGAAGGGTTCGAAGAAATAAAAAAAATTAGGCAACACATTCCTTCGTTTATAGGAAAGCGTGACTGCTTGGCGAAAGCTATTGCTGTCGGCATGGCCTATTTGGCGCGCAAGAAAGATCCCTTGAGATGGATGGCGACGAGACGATCGGTGAGCAGACAGCAAGCCGTCGCAGATCTTTACCATCAAGAGTTCAATATCTCGAAGAAGCCGGAATATACGCTTGACGACGTGAAGGAATTTCAAAAGGCGATGCCAGGAATTCAACTGGTACAATTCTACGGTGATGCACCAGGGAAAGCAGTGTTCGCCGGAGAGTTCATTGACGATGACCATGTGATCGGACTTCGTCTTCATCACGGGCATTTTGACCATATCAAACGAATTGCCACCTTTTTTAGTTAGTAGTGTAGTGAACGAAGAAAGGAGTGATATATAATAACATTTAGAGCGAAAATTTTACTGCGCCAAGTGTGACGTTCTCGATGATAAGGCGACGTTACACTATCGCTGTCCTGTGAACTGTGATAAGTGTGGTGGGCGTGAGAGAACGAAGTACGCGGGCCATGATGAGCTCTCGTGCGCCAAGGGTGGAGTCGTCTGATACACGGAGGACTGCCTAAAACGTCATCAGCAAAAAGGTTTATATTGTTGGTAATTGGAAAAAAACTTTTACAAATGTTTTGAAGGAAAGAGAGGAGGCCGCTCATTCTGCGAAACTATGGACAATTGTGAGAAATGTCATTCTTCCAAAAGTGAAGCGCGACGAGGACGACCACATCGGTGCGGCTACTCATACTGTGACGTGTGCTGTGATGATCGTCCGAATGGTCACCGCACATGCTACGTTCCGACAATACCGCCACTCTCGAAACGTTTTAAGAAGAGAACGATCATTTTCGATATTGAGGTATTGTTTTCAATTATTTTGCACATATAATTTTTTTCTTTATAGACAATAGTGTCGAAGGAGGGTGGCTCGTGTCGACATGTTCCCAATCTCATCATGGCGATTCGTTCCTGCGATGCATGCGAGGTGAAATTGCCGAAGGATGCCTACGATGTCACTGCTCGCTGTGAACATTGTGGAGGAAGACGTTTGTGGCAATGGGAGGCAATCGTAGTGATATCATTGCTGAGTTCTGCCAGTGGCTGTTTCACGACGAACATCGAGGCTTTACCGTAATAGCTCATAACTTGCGTGGGTAAGTTCAAAACACTTTTACCTATCACTTAATTATTTTGATAATTTTTAAAGCTACGATGGTCAATTTATACTTCGCCACCTCTGTTCGGACAACAGCGACATTGCTCCTTCCGAACTCATCATGTGCGGAAGGAAAATAATGAAGCTTGAGGCTAATGGTGTTCGTCTGGTTGACTCGTTGAGCTTCTTGTCAATGCCGCTTTCTTCCTTTCCGAAAGCGTTCGGGATCTGCGAGTTGAAGAAGGTTTGCATGCCGTCAAAATATTTTAAATAGTGGAAAAAGAGAGTAGTGAGTATGGAGAAATAAAAGGAACAAATTTAGGGTCATTTTCCGCATAAGTTTAATCGCCCGCGGAACTACTCATATGTCGGAGGGCTGCCAGATAAGAAGTACATCGGGTACTCGCGCATGAGTACGACGCGCGGAGGGCGTTCAACGCTTGGTATGAGAAGAGGAAGGAGGAGCTGCCCTTTGACTTCCGCTTCGAAATAGAATCATACTGCTTCTCGGACGTCATTCTCTTTCATGAGGGAGTCCGAGTATTTGATGCTGAATGCTTCGCCGCGACTGGTGTTCACGTTTTTCACGAGAGTGTAACAGCAGCCAGTGCGGCCATGCGCGTCTTCAGACGCAAGTTTCTCAAGAAGGATCTGTTGGCCGTTGAAAATCCCTCCACGGCCGAAGACAAACAAAGTCGAATGGCTCTGAAGATGATGGCGTAAGTAATAAATTTCTTAATTTTGATAAATCAATTTCGATTTTTAGCTATCTTCGGAAGACCAAAGGAATAAGAATTCGAGACGCACAACATGGCGGTGAGAAGAGAATAAAGCGAACGCGCTACCGAGTGGATGGCTTTGTCAAGAGGCCAAACAAGCGCGATTTGGTCATTGAGGTACACTTGACTATTATACAACAACTATATTCAACATCTTTTTATAATAGTTTATTCATATATCTTTAGGTGCACGGGTGCTACTATCACGCGTGCTGTTGTCGGTACTCGGATGACACCTTAGTACGCGGACGTCGTGCAGCGCTCATCAGACAAGAAGATGAGGTGCGCCTCCGCCATCTCAGGTGCAAATACAAAGTGTGGCTGATCCGTGAGTGTGAGATCGTCAAGAAGCTCAAGAAGGACAAGAGGATGCGCCGGTTTTTCAATAAGTATGAGATTAATGAGGTTCGCATATTGTTATTAGAATAATAATAATAAAAAAGAACATAACGTTTCCCCCACAGGAGCCTCTGAATGTCTACGACGCCTTCTTCGGTGGTCGCTGCGAGGTATTTCGTCTTTATGCGAAACCTGAACCCGGATTCAAGATCAGATATTTAGACGTCACAAGTACGTGCATCTTATTTAGTTACATTTAATTGAAAGAAATTGTTCTTGAGGTCTATATCCATTTACGAACAAATACCGTCCCTATCCGGTAGTGAGAGGAAAGACTATCGACGTCTCGCAAATTCGCACACCAATCACACGGCCTGAAGAACTCGAAATTCAAGGCTTCATGAAGTGCACTGTCAGTACTGATGGAAAGATTATATTACATACATACATATTTAAGTTGAAAGAAAGTTTTTTTCTAAGGTATTGCCACCACGACGACTATTTGTGCCTGTATTGGCGCTTCGGAGTGGTGGCAAGAATGTCATGCCACTTTGTGCTGCTTGCGCCAGCGAGATGGACCCATATGGGACACGCTGTCAGCACAAGAGCAAGGAGCGACAGTTCGTTGGAACCTTCGCAACAGTTGAGCTTCTAGAAGCTCTTCGATGTGGCTATAAGATTCTGCGTGTGCATGCGGTTAGTTACACGTTCAGTAAGTTTTAAAAATTACATTCATAAAATTATAGGCTCGTCATTATAAAAAATGGTCTCAATATGAGCGAGATGCGACGACTGGCCATGTCAAACACGGTGTACTCTCCGAGTATATGGACACATGGATTGCCAAAAAAACAGTTTGTCTTTACTGTCTAAAAATTAAACTCTTTGTCTTAAATTTAGGAGGCAACAGGATGGCCCGCCACTGCCAACACTGATAACAAGCGAGCAAGCTTTGTCAGACGTTTTGAGCAGCGAGAAGGAATTCGCCTTAATCCAGAGGCGATGAAGCACAATCCGGCAGCACGGCAAGTCGCCAAGTTAATGGCGAACTCCTTCGTCTGTTTTTTATTAATTCTTCTTTTTTTTTATTAATATCTTATTATTTTTTAATGTTTGTGTGTGTTTACATTTTCAGTGGGGAAAACTGGGAGAGAGGAACGACCGTTTGAAGACGGAGATCGTGGCCGACCCAGGCCGCTTTTTCCGTTTACTTAACGATGCAGACATGGACGTGCGCGACTACTGCGTACTGGGCGAGAACAAATTGCAAGTCACCTATCGCCCCTCTTCGTCGTCGACTCTTAAGCCACTGCCATCAACGAGTTTGCCCTCTGCCGTCCTAACGACTGCTTACGCTCGGTGCACGTTGTTAAAGATCATACAGCGGATACCACATCCTGAAAAGCGCTTATTGTACGTAGGTAGGCAGTTGGTTACATTTAATAATTTATTATTATTGTAATTTCTTATAGACACCGACAGCGTGCTCTACTTACATAAAGAGGACGAAGAAGACCCACTCAAGGATCTTGAAGGAGATTTCTTGGGCGATTTAACTGATGAGTTCAACGGAGGCGCTGGTATTGAATTTGTGGCCCAGGGGCCTAAAGCTTATGCATTCAGATACCAGACATCAGACGGGCGGGTCCACGAGAAAGTGAAATGTAGGGGGTTCCCTGTCACACGTGAATCCGCGGCAAGAATTCTTTTTAACTCGATGAAACTATTCGTCTGCAAACTCAACGATCGTCAAGGATTTCATAAGGTGCCTGTCCCATACGAGAGGTTTTCCATCGACAAAGGACACAAGGTGGAGACTATTGCCTTTGAGAAGGCATTTCAACCAGTCTTCAACAAGCGTCGAATTGTTTGTGGCACTTTCGGTACTCTGCCATTTGGATACTAGTGTGCTAGTTTTCTTTTTTTTTTACTTCTTTTGTCACTTATTACTAGTCTGAAAAAGAAAAGAAAGTTTTTCCGTTTACGTTTGTTGTGTTTCCAAATCATATTTTCCTTCTTATCCTAAATTTTAGCCATATCATTGACTTTCGAAGCATAAACTGTTTTAGTTATCTATTTTGCATTTTTTACCAAAGTTGTGATTGTTGTTCATAAGTTTTTTGTGTAAATAAAAATGTTCCTTGCGTGGCTTTCATGTATGTTGGTGTGCGGACCTTCGGGGTGTGGAAAGAGTACGCTAATTCACCGAATAATTACAACTAGTGAACAAGTATTTCAAGATGTTAAGCCTGGACATGTATTTTTCTGCTACAATGAATATCAACCTGGCTATGATAAATTTGCCCATAACCCACATGTCACAATGTATGAAGGTATCCCTACCATAGAAGAGCTCAAACAAAAAAAGGACAAAAAACTTTATTAGTCCTCGACGATCTAATGGTAAAGCTTGAACGTTGGCCTGATGCTGAAAAACTTTTTACTGTTGCGTCGCACCATTTTGACATGTCTGTAATTTGCGTAGTTCATTCTTTATTTTATGGTAAAACTATTCCAACACTTCGCATAAACTCAAGCTATCTTTGTCTATTTAAGAATAATGCTGATCAGTTGATGATTCGTAATCTTGCAAGTCAGCTTTTCCCAACAAACAGACAATTCTTTATTGACGCCTACACTGACGCAACTTCTGATGCTCACAGTTACCTGTTTGTAGACCTAGATAAGGCGACAGAGGTAACGTACCGCCTTCGTACAAGTATCTTTCCGGACACGGAGAGTTATTGCTATACGCCAAAATGAATACTACAAAAGCAGTGTGGGATCAGGACGTTTTAAAAAAGATTTCTTCTCTTTCCTCACCAAAAGATTTTCAAAGTCAAGTTAACGAAGCGGACGCTAACACAATTATATGTATTGTTGAGGTACTTTGTAACATTCTTCATGGTACAGCCCATATACCGAAGACGCAAAAGAAAACGCTAAAGCCATACGCCTCACACATTCGCCGTATTGCTTACACGCGAACGGTCCCCCTGGCAAAGCAACATATAATTCAAGCGGGCGCAGGATTTTTTGCACCTTTAATTCCCGTGATTTTTGGTGCTGCCGCAAACATTCTATCTAATGCCTTCGTTTAATAAGTTATTGCTTCTTTCCGAAGAACGTCTTGCAAATATGATGCAACAACAACAGCAACCAGACTTTATTCAACGCATTGAAAAGGAATTGAATACACTTCTTGCACCTTCCTATATTCTTGATGTTGAAGAAAAGATGCGCAGATATCGTGCTCTGTTACAACGTCTTACACAGCACTTACATGGAAACAGTGATGGAGCAAAAGCAGAAGTTGCATGGCAAGGTGCAGATAATGATGATGAAGCAAGTTATGAAAGTAGTCAAAAAACTTCCATTCCCATCGTTAAAGAATCTGTAGAAGTGCCCACTACAAACACACCTCAGTCTCTTGTTGATATCCAACAACAACAACAACTACAAGTTGTTCAACCAAAGGCAATCCAAAATGTTCAACCACAGACAACACAAACTGCTCAACCGCCTCAACCAGAAGAAAATTGGTTAAAGGCAATTCAATTTTCAAACGATACAATTAAGAGAAAGGCTGCAATACTTATCAATCATTTAATTGCAAATTCTGCAGAATTCCCTGTTATTAAAGACAAGATTATACTTGGACAAAACGAGTACGATATCGCTTCACTGATTGAAGACTTTTCGAGCCAGTGGCGTACACGCTCTGATCCGGTCAATGGTGCCAAAGAATTTGGAGCAGCCCTAAAAAGAACCAAATTTTCACCTTTAATGTTGGGTAATATTGCGCGTGCGGATCTTGTCGAGTTTCGTGGCACCAACTTTGCAGTTACCCTTTGGCCGACACAATACAATGGACGAACTAAAAAAACTTTATACAGACATAAGTAGTTATGCGGGCTTCAGTGGTGATCGTCGTCTTTATGAAGCTGCCCAAAAGAAAGGATTAAAAGTTAAACTTGAAGACGTTAAAGCGTTTCTACATAAACAATCAACATATACTACCCATTTCCCCAGATTGAATCGAATAAAAACAAGTAAAACACAGTGTACGTGGATTGATAGCGACCACCAAGCAGATCTTGCTATAATGGCCGACCTTAAACGTCACAATTCTGGCTATACTTGTATTCTTGTTGTTGTTGATGTCCTGTCTCGATATGTAATGTGCGAACCTCTTCTAAATAAAAGTGGTACTGAAACTGCAAATGCTTACGCACGCATTATTGAAACTTCTGGACGTTCCCCTTTTCGTCTTTACACGGATGCCGGAAAAGAATTTTTAAATTCAAGCTTAAACGTGTACTAGCGCAACATGAAATTGAACATCGTATTCCAAAGAATCATAATGTCAAGTGTGCACTTGCAGAGAATACTATACGTAGACTAAAGAGAAGGCTATATCGTTATTTTTCCGAACAAAACACATATCGTTGGCTTGATGTATTACAAGACGCAACCAAAGCACTAAATTCTTTCGCCGAGGCTTTTGTCATGTTTTACGAGAATATTGGTGCTGTTGGTGAAAATCGTGACTTGGCTATAGGATACAAAATGTACAAAAATGGTTTTACACTATTTGCATTTAATCTTTCCTCTACGGACACCAATACTGACTTTGAACTTATTCGTAGTGGTACTACCCAACTGTCTATGCGTTTTTCCGACAAAACACCTGACACTGGTCTTCAACTTGTGATTTATGCGGAATATGATGGTCTTTACCAAATTGACCACTTTCGCAACGTTTTTAATGATCAGCAGGCTTAATAATATTCCTACCTCTAGAGCTTCTTGTTGTGGAAATTTTAGAATTTTCTTATATACTGTTCCGTGAAAAATTTGTATTCGTAATTGTGCCTTTCGTTACTGTTATAAATAAATATTTCATTCTTTTATGTTTTTTTTGCAATATGTATGGAAGTTCACATCTAAGAGAAAATAGATAGTTTTTCTTTTGCATATCTGAAGAAACTAATGAAAACATAATAATAAAGCAATCTCTCTCTCTCCCTATGTACATACTTCAATATTTCAATAGTTATTCGTGTTTTGAATGATCGATTATGGAATGCGATTGGAAGTATTGCTCTTGCTAAATTAAAGTATGAAGAATAAAACAATAGAGTTGTAGTATAGGATTGCACATATGTATACATGAATATGAAAAAAAATGATGATGATAAATGAAGAAAATACAGCAAGGGAAAGAAGAGTGTCAAATAACGTTCTCTTGGATGCCTTGAGAAAGGGAATGAAAATGTAATACTGATACGTACGTTTGTCGGTACTTGTGATCTTATTCAATCAAAGTAATTCCGGGCAATGATTCATGCATGTCTCTCTCTGTATCTGTCTCTGTGTACTTCAATATCCGTGAAGATATGCTGACGTCTCGGGCCTAATGGATAGCACGTTTGACTAGTACGCGAAAGGTCCCCGGTTCGATTCCCGCCCGGAGCACTGAAGTATTTTGGCTCTGGACTTAGAAAATTTCGCTTGGACATTTCAACGGGGCTTCTGGACTTAGAAAAATTCCGAGTTGCAATTTCAACGGGGCTCCTGGACTTAGAAAAATTCCGAGTTGCGATTTCAACGGGGCTCCTGGACTTAGAAAAATTCAAGAGCATTCTCTGGACTTAGACAAATTCATAGAAGAGAAATTTCAACGATGAGTTCTGGACTTAGAAAAATTCCGAGTTGTGATTTCAACAGGGGTCCTGGACTTAGAAAAATTCAAGAGCATTCTCTGGACTTAGACAAATTCATAGAAGAGAAATTTCAACGGGGAGTTCTGGACATAGAAAAATTTCACTTGCCCGTCAAAGTGGGCACACTCATCATCAGGTCGATAGCATAGTGTAATGTACAATTCCTTTTTTGCTCCCCCTAACCAACTCTCCCGCTCCATTCCTGGCGAGCTAGCCTCGGCACTCTATTTTCTCTCTCTTTCTCTCCCTCTCTTTCACTCAATCTCTTTGTCTTTCTCTCTCTCTCTCTTGTTCTCTCTCTCTCTCTTTCTCTTGTTCTCTCTCTTTCTCTCTCTCTCTTACGGTCACTCATTCCTTCTTTTCGCTTCTGTCGCGGTAGCCGCACTCGGCCAATCGTTTCGGATGCGGCAGATTTCTATGACGACACGAATATTGGGTAAGGAACAAAAAGTCATCGTTATACCTAATTTATGACCTTGTCTTGACTTTATTCTTGGATTTTTATTCAATTATATCAGTTGTAAATATGTTACCAAAAGGATTCTTCAAATACGATTGATAAGATCGGAATGAAAATGTGAAATTAAAACCCACAAATAACAATGCTGCCATGTGAATATCCAATCAAATAATATGATTATTCAATAGATGCGACGAGAGCAAAAGATGATGAAATCTCGGTAAGAGTACGACTTTTCATGCCGTAACTGCCACTGCTTCCGTCTGCTCAAGTTATTGTAGCAATCGGCTCGTGCCACTTCGAAGAGCGATGGCACGGCGGGAGAGGTGAACGCCTGCGAAGAATGCCAGCACATACATACATACATACAATATTGTTGGGCCTTCCCTTTAAAGTAAAACACATGAAAATGCGTCCCCGCTCCACAATTTGAGTTTGAATTATTTAATTTAATTTAATTAATCCTATTAATCGGATTAATCATATTAATAGCGGATCCAACAATGTTGGACGGTACTGTATATGACGCGATTTGCGAGAGTATCAAAATGGCCGGGAACCCGGCAAAATTAGATTTCGCTCAAAAGATCTTTATAGGTACTTTTTAACACGGCGAAACGTTTGGAATGGGTCCGGGAATCTGAAATCGCCATTTTGGCGAGCTGTGCGAGGTTTAAAATTCGAGAGCCTGATGAGACTTACAGAGATGGTCGCACCTTCGCGTTCGCTGTTTCGCACACAATGAAGCAATATTCGTGAATTTTTTTTTAAATAGACAAAATATTGCTTTATAAAGCTACCAAAGTACAATTTGAAAATATTCACTTTTATGGTCTCAGCGGCGTCTAGACTTTGGAGAGGTGCCATTCTCTTATATGGAAAAAACGCATGGGTTTTCTATCTTAAGTTGTAGAGCAAAAAATTATCTTTCCAATGAGCTATAGTATGCCAGATACCGACGAGCTTTTTTTATTATTCCCAATCATAAAACTGTTGAAATACGCGCGGTTCAGCGTTTCTATGACCTATGCACCGGGCAGGGTAAGAAGAAAGACATTGTCTAATTGAACGTGGATGATTTAGTGTAGTGCGAATGATTTGGAGTAGCAATTCAGAGGTCCCGGGTTGAATTCGATGTCGCGGGCGAGCGGATTCTTTTGCCTGGCAATTAACAAATTTGTTTTGCATTTAAATTTTATTTAAACAGTTACATAAGAATCTACATAAATTCCCTAGACTACCTTCATGCGGTACATCGCTTGTGCTGCGCTTTCGGCGTGGGCAACGCCTAAACAAAGTGCAAGTCGATGCACAGGACTGAACCGCGCGTATTTCAACAGTTTTATGATTGGGAATCATAAAAAAGCTCGTCGGTATCTGGCATACTATAGCTCATTGGAAATATAATTTTTTCCTCTACAACTTAAGATAGAAAACCCATGCGTTTTTTCCATATAAGAGAATGGCACCTCTCTAAAGTCTAGACGCCGCTGAGACCATAAAAGTGAATATTTTCAAATTCTACTTTAGTAGCTTTATAAAGCAATATTTTGTCTATTTATGAAAAAAAATTCACGAATATTGCTTCATTGTGTGCGAAACAGCGAACGCGAATGTGCGACCATCTCTGTAAGTCTCATCAGGCTCTCGAATTTTAAACCTCGCACAGTTCGCCAAAATGGCGATTTCAGATTCCCGGACCCATTCGCCGTGTTAAAAAGTACCTATAAAGAGCTTTTGAGCGAAATCTAATTTTGCCGGCTCTTTGGCTTCCTTACGATTCTCTCGCAAATCGCGTCATATATGTTTTATCAAGCAATTGAGAAATACTAACGTGGTTTCCCATAAAAAATTTAAAGTGATTCAAGTAGGGTGCGCGGTGTAACAAACAGACGCACGTTTTACTGAAATAGTTTACGCGAAATGGAACATTCTTCTCATCTAGGGTTTAAAAAATCATAAGAAGCAAAAATTACTAAAACAAAACCAATTTTGCATTAAAACACACTGTTTGCTCTAAAACTGCGCGCCATACTGCACGAGAACTGCGAACAGCCGTTCGAGAACTGACCACTCAGAGAACCTCCCAGATGAGAACCGAACGAGGATATTTGTCTCATGCATACACCAAATGAGAACCCAACGTAGAGGGCAGAGAACCAAGCGGGAAATGCCATTTCGGTTTTCATCTCGCGTATGCATGAAAACAAGATCTCATTCAACGCAGGCGCGGGCCCAGCCTGGGCTCGGCCTCGGCTTCCAATGCCAATATCCATCGATAGCTCTTAGTAACTGACGGAGTAGACGGCTTTGCCTGCGACAACAATGACACGGCCGCCTCGTGACGATGACGTCACTTGTGCGTTCAATCGATGCGGCTGCTCTCCCGATGACGATTGAGTGACCGAAGGGATACACTGCTGGTTCTTCAACGGGATGAGGAGCGTGAGGGGCTGGAAAAAGCGTGCCCGCTTCCCCGCGCAGAAGCAGTTGTCCCAACGCACCTCCTTCCTCCGCCACTTCTCTTCCAGCTGTAGAAACAAGACTGAACTTTCATTACGCTTCTTTCCGGCAACGCGTTTGATTATGGAGTCCTATAGCATACAAAACTCCTAACGCGAATTGCCTGTTCCTGTAGTACGATCAATGTTCAAAGCGGGCCGGGTACAATGCCCGGTCAGGCCCAATGGTATTTTAGCGAGCCTGGGCGACATCTCGAAGATATTGGACAGGCTTGGCCCGACTTTCAAATATTAAATTTAGAATGAAGGAACTATTATGCGATCAGAACTTTGAGCAATAAAAAGCAGTACTATATATGTACATATATAACGAAAAACAATTGAGCATTCGGCTCTTTTAATGCCTCAATTAAAGCTTTCTGAAGAGGGAATCGGCTCACCGTTCGTTTCATGATGAAGAAGCCGTCGAAGTAGGAGCGGACTCCGCGTGCCTCGGCGACTGCGTACGCCATGCAACTCATGTTGGGCATTTCTCTGTTGTAGACACACTGGAGAACTTCTGCTTCCGCTTCATTCGCGGTCCAATCGCTGCGAACGCGGCAGCGCTTGATCACGACTCGACTGTTGTAGCTCTGCTCATAAGTGAGGAAGACAAAGTATTCTTTATCATCGACGTCAACGAAGACGAGCTCAAAATGGTCAAGACGATCACAAGGAGTGAATAACACGCCGCTCACTGGCCGGCAGTCAATTTCCCCGTCGAAGAGCGGAGAGCCGGTCGTGGAGACGACGCGCAGAAGAACGACATGTGGAAAGCAATCAATACCATCGGGCTAATATTACTTTCCACTATGGACAAATTAATATATAACCCCAGTCGTAAGAACAACAATACCGAGTAGTCCTGCTGCCGAATCAGCAAGAAGAGCTGCGTTGCGGACGCGAACGCGGCCCAATTTTCTAACAGAGGCCAGTAATGATACGGTAGCACTAGATGAGCCGACCGTACGAGCGTCGATGAAAGCATGTCGCTGGTAGCGGCCGTGATGAAGTACTCGATGTGCTAATTGAAAAGTTAAAATGGATATTTTCCTTTTTCTTTCTTGAAAAGTGTGTACAATAACATTTTGAATATCTATCGTAACATGTACATACATAAATCAAAGGGAATTTGAGCAATATGCTATGTACATACATACGCATATAGACGCGTCGTCTTGTGTTATCGAAGGCACCTAAAACACGGCCATGAGCCCTTCTAAAAGCGGCCGAATTCGTTTTTAAACAGTCATTTCGGATTCTTTTTAAAATCTGACTGTATATACTTATTCAGCATGTCAAAAACCACCCTAACAAACACAAGAAACTGCTTAAAAGTGCCTAGTATCGCTCAAATTCCAATTGAAATTATTTAAATTAATCTAATTAATCTAATTAATTTATGTACCTGAAATGTTGGGCGGTACTGTATATGTATGTAAATCTCCCTGATCTACTACTGTAGAATCATTCGGTACTTGGTTTCTTTAAAGACGCGCAAGCAACGCGTGCTGCTGCATCTCGGTCAGCTGTGTTTCATTGCAATACTGGACAAAGGCACCTCCGAGCTCGATCTCGCTCGCGCTAGCCGATGCCACGATGTATATTTAATCTGTAAAATTAATTAAAATTATTATTAAGATTATAAATTTACATAATTTCTTTCAACATTCATATCACTGTATATAAATACATACCGACCTTGTTCATTATTGCTGCTCTATGTACTTCACCCTCTCCCCCTCTCAATCTTCACTGCTTTCATCTGCGTCCTTTCGGTACATATATTGGCATCAGCACACTCCTCAACGACTGTCCCACTCCTCGGGAAGCCGCTCACCCCGCTCAATCGGTCGCATGCCAGGAGTTTCGGAGGATCATCATCCCTTAACCTTCCTCCCCTTTTATATTATTATGATTATATTATTAATTATATTATTATCTTTTATATTATTAATTTTTTTGTGTATTATTCCACTTTTGAAGATTGAAAAAAGAGCTGAAGAATATTTTAAAGGAGCACAACTCTCTATTTCAACCTTCCTGACCATGAGTATTTTGAAGCTCTCTCGTCCTCATGCCAGGCAATAGGTGCAAATTCAAGTGAGTTTGTTTGGCCCCTTTAAGGTGGGGAAATACTGAAGCCCATTTCAGGTCGAAACCTCCGCGAGTGTTGCCGGCGTCAACTACGGTGGTTATTTATGTGTCCTACCGATCGCGATCTGTTCCTACGGAGGCGACCTCTACTGCACAATCTCGCATGTTTGCAAGTCGCCTGACGGACATTAAACATTTTTTTCCAGCCATTTTTATGTTTATTTAATTTTTATTTTATGTCTTCTCGTCCGGTTAGTTGTATTGAAGTAAGATTTTATTCAGATTCCAGTAAGGAGAAAAAGAGTTGACTCTATTTCAAAATCAATCAGCGCTTCTAACTTTTAATGGTTTGTTTTGAGACTTTTCAGTACCTTGATGTTTAGCCTCAAAAAAGGGACACTTTACTACGGCGGCTGAATTTCAGTACCTCTTGAATCTATGCAGTTCTAGCAGGTTCTGTTATTCTGGACAGAGAGAGAGAGAGAAAGAGAAAGAAAGAAATTTCAAAACAGAGAGAGGAAGAATGTTCAATTAGTTATGATTAAACATTCGCAGATCTTTCGAGACTAATGTTAAGATCTCTACTTATCAGTGGAAATCGCACAGAAGATTCTAGAAGAGCAGAACGGTGCATTTTGATGGAACCAAATGGTGAAAATAAATGTGTATGTAAACACAGATCTCTGCAATGATAAATGATTTGTTAAAATAAGAGGTTTTGCCAAATTGGTCACACCTAACAGAAAAGATAGATAATGGAAGAAAATGACAAACGAAAAGCGATAGATAGGTGATAAAAAGGAACAGTTTAGCGAGCGCGAACGGAGAAATGGAGCTTGCCCCCTAGCGTGCTCATCCTTTCCCCCAATCTTATTTTCTCTTTCTTTATCTCTCTTCTTCCATTCCGACAGTTTTCTCTCCCTCTTTCTTCGCAATTCTGCATCGAACACCCTATAAGGTGTTCTCCACGGTTTCGGTTTGCTGCTCTCTAGCGGCTGCTTCCCTCTCTCTCTCTCCCTCTCTCTCTCTCTCCCTCTTTCCATCTATAACCTGGCCAAACCGCTCTACAATCACCTATTGCTTTTCATTTTCCTCTGATCTTTTGGAATAGCCGTTATTCAAATTAAAATAATTCACATTTATGATTGGCAAATAATTTTTGTAATAGTTCATTTAGTAACATTTATCCATGTTTGTCAGTTTTATTCCTATTATGGGCAGTGTACCAGAATTGACAAATGTTAAACATAATTTCAGCAACAATGCCGCGCGTTCAGTCCTAGCAAAGATGAAGGACAGTTGCGTCACAAAAAGTTTAAAGCCAAAGAGAAAGTTCGTCACAGAAGTTCGTATATCCAAAACGAGCGTTCAGCTTAAAAAAGAACTATGAAAGCTCGTCGCAAGTGAAATAGTGTACAAGAGTAGAAGAGTTAGACAGTAGCGTCGAAGGCACGGTTGTGTGTTTCTCTTCACTCTCACACATTAAACCGTCTCTCTCGCCCTTCGTCGATCTTAGCATTAGTTATCAACGAATTCACTGTTAAGTCAACGTTCCACTTTTTGGCTCTCTTAGCTTTTTGGCTTTTTAGCGGCAGAATGGTTAACTTGTGATAAGATATTTTGGTTGGCACCTTGGTTTCGTTGTGACTTTCGGGGTATTCTGATCTGGTTCGCTCCCCGAAAGGGGGAGCAGTTTTGCTGCTGTAAGTGCAACTTTCATTCTAATATCAAACAGGCTCGAAGATAGAACATCCACTGTACGCTTATGGTTAGATAAGTAAACTCTACTTTGACCATGGATGGCAGGTGTCCCTGAAATGGAAGTATCGGTGTCTTATGGAAGATCACTCTTCTACTTTAGAATGATAATTCGACTGTTTTCGACGAATATTTAACATGTCGGTTTTTAAGCGTTGATCTGTTCGTCTCGTCGTAAAACTTACCATTAGATGCAGAAATTTTAAACGATTTTCATCCTATTAATTCTAAGTTATAGTCATGTTAAATTTCACATGTAGATACATATTAGTAAGCAATTGCAAAAGGCCGAGAACTGGTGAGATTGTACAGTAGCGCTACAGAACGTACAGTGGCGCTAGAGAAAATAATAATTCCCGGATAGTCCCTTTAAGGGTTAAGTTCGCAGTCTATTCAATAACAATTGTTGCCCATAATAGACGAAAAAATAGGACCATTTCATATTTTGAATGAAAATACAAAATGGCCTTATTTTTTGATAATTTCGAAATAGTGAAGAACTTTGATTCTTGTTTATGAAGAGAATGATATCATTGGTCCGAATAAAACGAGTTAAAGAGAGAATTAGTTACTAATGCAGCAGTTTCAAATGATTTGCATTCTCAAAACATTATCCTCAAAAAGTTCGATTTTTGAGGAAATGTGTCTTATGGTTAATAAGCAAAATACTTCACTTTCCTTCATGATCTTCACAAGGTGCGGTCGAATTAGTTTGCACAGGTAGGAAGGGTTTTGCAATCTCGCTTGCCTCATTTTGCCAGAGTGATAATTTCTTTATCATAATCGCCATTGTTCAATGCCTTAGGGAAGCAGAAGTTTTCAGCCGAACGCATGATGAAAGGCAACCCTTGCTTGCCTAAACGCTTAGCATCGGTTTCATTCGCGCTCTTACATTTCTCTTTGCTGAATGTGCATGCCCTTCAACTTCTGCGAACCCACAATCACAGAGTTCCATCTCTTCGCGAAGCTTCAGGTGGAACTTGGAGCTTGGAGAAGTTGAAGGACAGACAGTATGCCCACCCTTGCCCCGCCTCGGCTCAAAGTAAATGGAAAATACCGCATCATGAACAAGAACGAAACTGATTGACTCGCCGAATTACATATCTGTAATAAAGAAAGAATGTCGAGCCCTCTTTCTCTCTCTCATTATGTTACTCTTTCGACTTCTCTTACTCCAGTTCAGCTCTTCGCTGACTTAGTGACTCTCTTGCGCCCTAGAATGATATAAGTGTCAGATAGGCCATCGGTTTCAAATTAAGCCTTTCCGCGGAGAAGCCTTTGTCTTTAAACTTTGAACTGTTACCTTCTTCTAACTGCGCGCTTGGAACTTATATGTCTATACTCTATGTATGTATGTATGTATGTATGTATGTATGTATGTCTCTAATTGTCCTTGGCAATTTGTGATCAATCTGACTATTCTTCTTCTCTTCTCTTCTTCAGATGACAATGCTCGAGGAGAGCGCCGATTCCTCTTCGCTCTTTCCTCGCTTTCCTCTCTGCTCGTTCCGCTCGCAGCGTCTTCGTGTGGTGCTCCTGCTCATGCTCATCAACTGCATCATGGTCTCCAATCGAATCATCCTCAGTGCGTTGGGGGCTTTCTTATAATTCCTACCATTATTTTAATA
Organism: Allodiplogaster sudhausi; assembly: GCA_945643635.1. Taxonomy (NCBI): domain Eukaryota; kingdom Metazoa; phylum Nematoda; class Chromadorea; order Rhabditida; family Diplogasteridae; genus Allodiplogaster; species Allodiplogaster sudhausi. The sequence goes on from CALZFC010000104.1 coordinate 1,043,833, forward strand.
ATTACCCTTAAATATACTACTTCATTACTACTTTTAAGGACGAAAAAAGACTTACCTGTCTAAAAAATTGTCAAATTAAAAAAAACTATTGATAACTTGATGTTCGTATGGACAAGAAAAAGAAACTCTTTTAACGTAATCTTCAGGCATGAGTCAGCAGTGCATGGTGAACGAGACGATGCTCGCGTCGCCGTCTCAGCTGCCGCCGCGCCAGTCCGAAGAGGAGACGGCGTCGGCGGGCGGCGGCCAGTGCAAGTATCACAACTACACGGCGGCTGCTGGCGCCGGCGCCGGCGCCAAACGATGTGGAAGAGAAGTGAGCCTTGTTTTTGGTAACGGAGCTCAAAACTCAACCGTTATCTACTGGAACTTTTTTTTCGGTTATTGTAGTCGCTTTCTCTCTAAATCACATGTTCTCTCACCCTTGAGTCAGGAAATATGGCGCGAATTCGTTTTTGGCTCGTTTACTTATAAGCCAAAAATTTATGACAAATACCGGAATGACGTGGAGCATAATAAACGAGAAATATATTACCACCTGATAAATCAGATTATTGCTTATATTATGGAGTGTTTTACCAGGGCACCCTAATGTGGTCTTCGCATGAAGTGCAGACGCTTCTCGCTGCCGCCTTCTACGGCATGTTCGGCACCGTCTGGATTGTCGGGCCACTCATCGAGCGAGTCGGACCAAAGATTACGCTTGCCGGTTACTTTCCCTTTATCCAATTCACAGCAATAACACAAAATAAAAAATTATTTCTTGGTGTTCTTTAATTCATGAATATTATGAAATGCATTTCGAAAAAGAGTTTATTATTTGTTCATCTTTCTCTTTTTTAAGGCGCACTTGCTGTTGGAAGCTGCGCAACGCTGGCGTCACCACTCGTCGCCGAGCTCTCCTACACCGTCTTTCTCATTCTACGCGTCGTGCTTGGCATGGCTGAGGTGAGAGCAAAACGCGGCTATTCTAGGGTGCCACCGGTTTCACATAATTTTTTAGTTTATTTCTCATATGTTAACTGTTTCAACAACTGAGCTTTGGTTGCATGGTTTGTTGAGTAATCGTGTTCAATGATGCAATGGTGATTTTCATTTCGGTCTCTTTTTTGCCATTTCTCATTATAATTGGCCTCCCTTGAAGAAAGGTGAAAAGAGTTCTGCTCAAACTGAACCTATTCTAGAAATAGCACAAGTCAACCAATTGCGGCGATTCTTCGGTGACCGAAGAAAGAAATGCTTAAGAGGGGAACTCTTTTGGGGTTTTTCCCCTAACCGTTCCACAAGGGCAACATCGCCGGCCATGCTCTTCTCTTCAAGTCATCACTCAATTCGCCGAATCGAGCAATCTAACCATAAGCATATCGCTTGCGCGCACCGTAACCGCTGAGAGACAACGGTGCTGGCGGAAGACAGCACCAAACTTAAAAAAAATTAAATAAAGACAAAGAGAGAGAAATTAGGAGCAGGCATAGGGAGAGGGAGAGAGAGCGCGAATAAAAGAGAGCGAGATAGGAGAGGGAAAGAGAGGAGAGAGGAAAGAGAAGGGGATAGAAGCGTGAGATAGGAAAATAAATTGTCCCAAGTGTTAAGCAACGCTATGTATGCCCATTTGTCACTTTCCTGTCTGTGCAAGGCCAATCTCTTTCAACATAAAAAACTGCTTATGGTCAGTGGAAAGGAGAAGAGTGAGAAGCGCGCTCAGTGTTAATTTGATCTTCGGGTAGTTTTTATTGGATTAATCGTGCGGATGAATTCTAGAATATATCTGCGATAACTTTTTGGTCTATTCGCTATTTAAGCATATACTTTTAGATGCTGCCTGCCTTCAGTTAATCCAGCATGAAGAAGCAACCCTGAAAATTTCATTAACGTTCATCCATTTTGAAGGAAAATATGCATGAAAAGCTATGAGTGAATAGAATTTTTCACGGCATCTTTGGGGAAGCTTTGTGCAAAACACATGAAATTCTTTTAGAGATTTAACAGTCAGAAAATGAGAAGTTAAACAATGCAGGCCTTCTCAATGCCGGCCATCTCTGCCATGGCCACCCGATGGTTTCCGTCTGGAGAGAAGAGCACCGTTGTTGCTGTCTACACTTCTGGCACACAGGTAAGTACAATCAAATTCGTTTTTCACACTATTTCATAAATAAAAAAATTGTACCATGACATTGTAATTTTTCTGGATAATTAGTGGAAATTTAAAATGTCCACGAAACATTCATGGATGGAAATTCAGCTGGCGACCGGCTTGTCGTCCTTCTTCTCGGCTGCCATTTGTGCTTCTGTGTTTTTCGGCGGATGGCCGACTGTCTTCTACTTTTTCGGTTTGCCTTCTTACTTTTCGCCCATTCGACTCATTCTGCATTCCGTATCAGCTCTTATTTATTTATTTATTTACATCAAAAATGATATTATGTGACGACACTTGGAGAATCATTCACGCAGCAAGAACACAGATCAAACTTTGAGAGAATATACGGGCATAATTTTAGAAGTAAATTGAAAACAGAAAAATATGACCTACAGAAATTGATATTGAGACTCAATGGCACCATCGTGTATTCGAAATAGTAGAATTAAATAATAGATAATGATAATTATTTGGATGGGAGGGGGTTTGGGCGTCTATCACAACGGCAGTGGCATCTAGGCGGGGTGGACGAGGTCCCACATGGTTGGCAAGACCATGTGTGGTGCACAGTTGAAATGCACGCACAGACACCACAACCGAAGTGCTGAAGGGAGGGCAAAATGGATGGGGATGGGTTTTGTATCCGGCAAAGACCTTGGCAAGTTCAAGACGACGAGGGGTGATGCCCTCATCGTCTTGAGCTTTTGCCGAGGTCTTTGCCGAACTCTGCATTCTAAATGACGCTTCTCCTTATCCGCGCAGATTGTCGTTTTATCAAAGGACATTTGCAGATATATGTAGATAATTTAATCGATCTCTTTGCATAGGCTCGCTCGGCTTGGTTGTCCTCGGCGCGTGGCTGCTGCTCGTGACGGACGAGCCAGCGGAGAACTCCTTCATCACCGAGAAGGAGAAGGAATACCTGGGCACCACTCTCATCCAGCGAACCAAGAACGGAACGGTAAGGAATTAATATTCAATTATTTAAATTACCGAAATAAAATAACAAAATAAAATATACATGGTAATTGATTTTTTTCCTTCCGATAAACATACATATATACATATGTTTATTTATTTATTGTACATCAATTATATAAATAATCAATGTGTCAACATATGGAGGGAACTCGAAAAGATATTGAGATCGTAAACAGATAAGGTTTCCAGACCAAGGCTCCCCTATGCACTCTTTTCTCGAACGCGGCCGTGTTGGCTCTGCTCTTCTGCTACTTTGCCGACGGCTTCTCTGCCGGTCTCATGCAGTCCTTCCTGCCTCTCTATCTCGGCGAGCATCTTTGGCTGCCGATCGAACTTGTCAGCCGAGACAAGCCTAATTATTTTATTTTGCAAAACTGTATAAAATTCTTAGTAAATTTAATTGGTTAACAAGTCTATTTGACATCGCGCCCGTTTTCAGAACGGCATGTTCGTAATGGCGACCTACATCCCGCTGATGATTTCCAAGGTGAGTAACTTTTTTCATTTGTAGTTATTTTAAGGTACGATATGCTATGCCAATACGTTGGTGAGCTGAAAGAGAAGAGTGCAACTCCAAGCTAATGAACTTTAACCGACAAAGTGTGGAGAGATTTATGTCTGAAGGTGATGGATATCTAACACTCATTCTAGCGCACTTTTGGGTACTTGCTAACAAGGGAATGGTCTATCCATAGGGTGGCGGATTGCAACGAAATGTGGTTTCCCTGAAAGCTGAAGTTCTAAAATATATGGAAAAGTGAAAAATTTTTGCCCGTTTGGCCTCAGAACCCAGAAATAAATCGATAAAAATCTACCTCCCGGTAAGGCAAGTTTTGTCTGCAGTTCCAACAGGATATTTTCCAAGCGGCTGCGTAGTCTAGTGGATAACGCGGTTGCATTACGGTTTGCAGTTCTCGGGTTCGAATCCCAGTTCGGGCAAAATTTTTGCAATGATTTGCAATTTAAAGTAGGAGTGTGTAACTGTGAAAAAAATTGGAATCGAAATTTTTTACGCACCAATTAAAGAAGGATGTATGAGAAGAAGCAGAACATTGCCAAGATGCATATTGGGCTAGCCCAGAGATCAAATAGAGATCAATTTTCGCTGAAAAGAGATGTAAACTTACCGTAACTCGGGAAATTACTTCATGATAAGAAATGAATATGATATTCGTGTTCCATTTACCGAAAACCCCCTAGGGTGAATTTCAGCGAAAAAAAATTTTTTTTTCGGAAAATTTGCTCATCTAGATCCCACTCGCGTGTTAACGATAATGTGGAATGGCATGCTAATCATTCTCTCATTGGTACGTAAAAAAAATTTCGATTGTAATTTTATTTTTTACCGTTACAAAGTTCTAATTTAAAAGCCAAATAAAGCCAAATCATAAGATTATCTGTCCCAACTGGTCAATGTGTCCACCTTCAAAGAAAACACATTGACTGGGCGTGCGGCCCTGCTGCAATAAAAATTTATTTATTTCTTTATGTGAAACTTGCAAATTTATTCATTCATACATTAGAAATAGATGTGATTTCTCATGGAATTTTTTCTTTTACAATTAAAATTTTTTATGAGAAATTTTTTTTTGCTTGAATAAAAGGCATTTTTCCCCCAAATAATGTGGGTTTTTAACCGAAGAATAATTTTTGTTTGTACCCCTCCGGTCTGGAGTCGTGCATCGGACCTTGTACAGCACTGCATTCCAAATCATCGTTTAGCACGCGAGTGGAATCCCGATTAGCAAATCATATTAATTTCTTATCATGAAGTCATTTTCCCGAGTTGCGGTAACTTTACCTTCTTTTTGTTTCATTCTACGTGTAAATGGTCATGGTAAGAAATTATTATGATATTGGTGTTCACCGTACTTTAAATCCCATTGGTTTGAATTTCAGCCAAAATAAAATTATTCAAAAAATTTGACCTCTGGGCAGGGAATAGTACAACAGTTACCACAATATGCATCTTGGCAATGTTCTGCTTTTTCTAATACATCCTTCTTTAATTGGTGCGTAAAAAATTTCGATTCCAATTTTTTTCACAGTTACACACTCCTACTTTAAATTGCAAATCATTGCAAAAATTTTGCCCGAACTGGGATTCGAACCCGGGAACTGCAAACCGTAACGCAACCGCGTTATCCACTAGACTACGCAGCCGCTTGAAAAATCTCCTGTTGGAACTGCAGACAAAACTTGCCTTACCGGGAGGTAGATTTTTATCGATTTATTTCTGGGTTTTGAGGCCTAACGGGCAAAAATTTTTCACTTTTCCATATATTTTAGAACTTCAGCTTTCAGGGAAACCACATTTCCTTGCAATCCGCCACCCTATGGATAGACCATTCCCTTGTAAGTTAAGAGTGAGAGAGAGAGAGAGAGAGAGAGAGAGAGGAATGGAGAGAGAGATTTTTTACTCAACATTTCTCTCTTTTCCCCCAGTTTCACTACATTTTCCTCGTTCATACTACATACATACATGTGTGATGTCGGAGATACAGGCGAAACACAATTTTTTTAAGGAGACCTTTTTTGCATATATGTAGTAATAATAGCAAAAATTTGTCAAAGGTACAAACTACGAGGTCATACTGGGTAACTTGATAGTTTCAGTACATTAGTGATGAGGATGCTTGCATAGTATATAAACATAGATTTATTATATATGTACATACATACATACATACATACGTCGTCCGTTCCAAAGTGGAATGGAAGAATAGAAGAGAAAAAACTCTATTCCGACAATAGACGTACCTCCATTCATTTTTGTAAACAAACACCAAAATATTGTTTTGTCATACATATAAAGCTTGCTAATGGTGAGCATCAAATGAAATCGTGTTAGAAATCTACAAACAAATGGGAAATTGTGTTTAAAAAAACTTAATTATGAAATCTAAACAAACAAAAAAAAATGTTGAAAAGCTAATGTAAGGAGAAATATGGGGAAAATTCTGTGTACAGCACATACACTGAGTAGACCGAAGGTTTTCATGATTTCGTTGTTCGACGAAGAAGACTTAGCTGTAGATCCCAAATTGGTGGCGTCCTGAACATTGGATTCTTTCGCATCAAAATAATTCTCTTGATAATTTAGTGGGAGGTAACATTATTGCTTCAAACTTACAGAGAACGACATCTCTGTGGAGAGGCCTTATTTGAAAAAGATGCGCTTTCTGAGAAAAATATCATTGTTGGAAGCGAGAGACTGATTCAGCAAAGAGCGGAGGTGGGGTGAGTTTAGTCGAAAGATTAAGATAAAGAGAGCGAGAGAGAGAGAGAGAGAGGGAGAGAAAGAAAGGGAGCTCAAGCAAATTCTAGACATTCTTTCTTTATTACAGATACGTGTGTAGCTGAACGGTTTTGCTTCCGTTTCGTTCCTTTTCGTTGTATTCTTTTCGTGACATAGTATTCTCCACTTATTTGAGCTGATGGTGAGGTGGGGCGAGAGTGTGCATACTTTCAGTTGTAGTGAAAGTGGAACTCTGAGCTCGGAGAAGTTGACGGACACCAAAGAGCAGTGATAGAGAGCTAGTAAAATCGGTGGTGAGCGATAAGGCAAGCAAAGCATTGCCTTTCATCGGGTGATCGGCCGAAAACTTCTTTCTTATTTAAATCAAAATGATATAATTTGACAACACTTGGAGAGCCTTTCAAATGGAAGAAAAATTATCATGAGAAGAAAAAAAACTTAGACGGAATAACCACGATATAATATTAGATGATAGTTGAAGAAGGACAAATATTTTACTTTTGGACATTCAAATGTAGACTCAATGGAATTGAGATGATAATTATGTGTGTCTCGGTTCGCCACGCTTGAGATTCGGGGTTTGAGAGAAAAGACTCTTAAAGACTAGCTTCTTATGATGGATACTGTTCTAGCGAAACGCCAGAGCTTTTTACAAGATGGTCAAACGTTCGTTTTTTTCACAATCGGCAGCTAAACACCCTGGACAGTTCCTTTAACATGAAATATTTATATATATGTAACTAGTAGTTCTTGAAAGTAAATAGAAACCAACGATTCCAGCTGGTCCTCGGTCCTCTTCTTGATATCGGCATCCGTCGTCGTCTCATGACTCAGACATTCGCCGTCCGACTCTCTCAGGGCATCTGTAAGTCTAATATTAATTTATGCTGATGATATATACATAATATTTTTTTTATTAAATATCGAATTAAAGAAATTATTTTAACAATATAATAAATATTTTCTTTTCCTTCCCAGCTGGTTTCGGCGCAGGCACTGCGTTCATCGGACTTGCACTCCTTCCGACGTGTCAGACTCCTGAATACGCGCTCGGCTTGCTCATCTTCTATGGTAGGTAGTTTTAATCACAATATTTAGTTGATAATGAAGTGAATTTTTAATATTTACTTGTAAAAATTAAATGAATTTGACCCATTTTTTTGTTTCCAAAACGAGGCAATTTAAACATAAAACTGTCCGCAGGGATCACCCTTGCCGCCTGCTCTGGTGGCTACTTTACATCCGTACTTTTTATCGCGCCGTCAATGACTGGTTCGTCACGTCTTTTATAAGAGAATTTAAATAAAAATATTAAGAAACACGTTATCATTGCTATTTAATAAATAAATAAAATGTAATAGAATATGTTGTATATACAGTACCGCCCAACAACCAGGGGTGCAGGAACTTTCGGATACTTTCGGAAAGTTCCAAAATGTCCGATCAAATTGTGCGATTCTGGATAATCGCACAATTTGATCGGACATGCATATTCGGATTCAGGCACTCGGGTTTTACCACAATTGAGCATAAAATGTCACGATAATGCAAAATGAAAATCTTGTGAAGTCATTCTGGTCTGTACGACCCTTCGGGCCTGGATGGAGAAAGAAAGAGAGAGAGAGAGAGAGATAACGATAAGAGAGAGAAATAGGGAGCTATACATAGAGAGAGAAAGAAATTGAAAAGCGACGTAGATGGCAGAACATAGTTTTTGCCGTTATCATTGTCGGAACCGACAGTGAGGGTTCTTTCAAAGCGAAGCAAGGGGATAACAACTCAAGAAGTAACAGGGAGAGAGAGAGAGAGAGAGAGAGAGAGAGAGAGAAAGTTTAGTTGGGAAGTAGGTGGCTGACCAACTGTCAAGGATTCGGTTGTTCGAGTGGGCTGATATGATTGGTATGCCCCAGTGGCTTACGCGTTAGCCTGCTACTTTGTTTGTCACAGGTTCGGGCCCCACTCGCAGTAAATTTTTTGCTGCGCTTTTTGATTGAAAATCTGGACAAGTTCATTGTCACTAGATAAGACAAAAGGATGCTAAATGACATCTGCAACTGTAATTTAAAGTAATTCTGTTCGCGCAACTGCCTTCATAAATTGCACTGAAACGATTACCCATTGACACACTACGAATTGTGATGGTCCTGCACCACAGACTTCACAAGATTTTCATTTTGCATTATCGTGACATTTTATGCTCAATTGTGGTAAAACCCGAGTGCCTGAATCCGAATATGCAAACCAAATCGACGTGCGATTATCCAGAATCGCACAATTTGATCGGACATTTTGGAACTTTCCGAAAGTTCCGAAAGTTCCTGCACCCCTGGTTGTTGGGCGGTACTGTATAAAATGTACATATTATACTAATATAAATTAAAAGAATGAAAGGAATATATACAAAATCTTCGGTTTCTTCAGCAACAATCGCTGGCTTCGGCGGGCTGTGCACGATGCTCGGCTACGTCTTCGCGACGTCGGTTGTCATGGCACTCACGAGATTGGCCAGTCACTTTCCTCTTTTGCCTCTCCCCACATGGGCCCTTTATAGGCCCCTCTCAAAGGGCGAAGAGGGCAACCACGGGTCTCTCGTGCTCCCCATCTCTTTCTCTTTCTCCTATCTCTCTCTCTCTATCTCTCTCTCTCTCTCTATCTCTCTCTCTCTCTCTCTCTCTCTTTCTCCCATCTCTCACTCTCACTCTTTCTCTCTTCGCTATCTCTCTTCTTATATCTTACGCCATCCTTCAGGAGTTGCACAACAAATGGCTGGTCGTTTTCCTCTCATCGGCAGCTCTTCTCATCCTTGCCGCCTTCGCATTCGTCTTCTTTGGCTCGGGTATTTTTAGTTGTTGTTTGGAAGTTCAATTTCGTTCCATTGCAAAAACAATACAGTTCTTTTTATCCGAAAATATATTTTTTAATTATTTAAGATTTAAGAACTTAATTATTCTTCTCATTAAGGCGAAGAACAGAATCTGGCACGACGTCCGACTGTGGCAGACTCCTCCTCCTCGTCTTCCAATGCCGCGCCTGCTTCCTCTTCCGCCCTTTCGCGCCTCTCTTCCTCTGTCAAGAGCTCAGCCAAGCGACCCTCGGCCATCTTTACCGTCTCGCGCAGCTATAAGAATCTCGAAGAGGAAGAAGCCGAGGACACGGCTGCCTAAGTCTACCGTAATCAAACCAAAATTACGTCATCATCCGAATAATCGTTCCAGAAAAGTTCTACGGAATATATGGCCTTCTAATAAATACTATAGAAGTCGCCGATTGACTTATAGTTATCAGGCAATTCAATCTTCAGCATAACATTTGTGGCTAGTTTGTAGGAGTATAATGATTTTCTTTTCTTACATTAGTTAAAATGAGACCCATCCTCTCCATAAATATCTTCATAAATTTGCGAATCAATTCTCTTATGTGAGCGAAGTACAAATGTGATTGTCTTCATTATACTCTAGTATAATTTGATTTTTTCGTAATCCTTGGACTGCCTCTAGAATGTACTTCTAGCAGGTTCTGTTATTCTATCCCTTTTGACGCACTCGCACGCTACATTCTACGCTTTTCTACTCGTTTCGGGTTTGAGTAGGAACAAGATTACTTGACAAATTCATTGTGATGCCTTCTTTTCCAGCTACGTAGTTATCGAAGCTATTCTAACATCGACCCTAATTGTTATTTTGCGTATCGATACGAGGAGCAATTTGCTCCGAATATGTACTATCTTCAGGTTGAATGGAGAACATCATTTTTATCTACTATATCAGTTTCGTGCACTTATAAATAGCATTGTGCGAATGAGAGAGAGAAAGACCGGAGGTAAAAAAAAGCAGATTCACTGGTGCCCATTTACATTGTTCATCTTCATGCTCATGTGCTATTGGTTTCTTATATAAAATAACAGACGAATTATCATTTTAAAATGGAGCTAGTTATAAGGAAACCCTTTCTAATTAGCGGATGAGAGCAAAAGAATGAGCAAAAATTCAACTGAAGTGAAAGCTATCGAAACCGTCTACCAGAACTTCAGAATATCGAAGCCACTATGTACTCACCAAATGAACTTGCGCATTTGTACCAAGTATTGCGACTATTTAAATTTTCCTTTTTTCATTATGAATTTAATTCTAGATTGTTTTGTTCATTTCACAAAACGGTTCAAAATTAACCAATAATCAAAAATCAATATACAAAGGAGGACAATGTTCAACTGGAAGTAAGCACTCTCATTCTCACTTGCTCGTACGACAAGGCTGCTTGAAACATGAGAGTGCGAAATGCCTCGTCAATTTGAAATCTCACAATTTTATTCCGTGATAGCCCTCCTTTAAGAATTTTTGGCAGTTGATGGAAGCATCTCAAATCGAGAAACTACCTTTCACTTTTTCTCGAAACATTTCCTCCTCGTCTTACGAAGATTGATTCTCAATTGAAGAACTTGAATGCGTAGTTTCCATTTAATAGCATTATTTCCTCATTTTTTCTCTTTATTCGACTGTGCTACTCATGGAAGATGAAGGGAGAAAGCATGGAGAGTTGAGTGCGCGAGGGAAGTGACCGTGAATCAGAGATACGGGTACCCGCAGTACGGGTACTGGCCGACGTAGGCCGAGTGGCCTGCAATTAATACTTTATCCTTCATCTTCTTGATAAAAATCTTGAGCAAATGTTTTGTTTCGTTCTTTAAAAAATGACCGTAGGGAGAAGCGTAGCCGTAGGCGCCATAAATATGAAATTGAAAAGTAATTAAATTACTTCTAATTTTATAAATTAATTATTTTGAAATTTTCT